>NEWO01000485.1:327825-369787 GCA_003013225.1 Phalaenopsis aphrodite
GATCCATTGCCCATAACGTCATCAAGGAGAGGACTACTGCAGATCTCATGGCAGCTTTATCAGACATGTATGAAAAGCCATCAGCGAATAATAAGGTGCACCTGATGAAAAAGTTATTCAACCTGAAGATGGCGGAAGGTGTGTCTGTTGCTCAACACCTGAATGAGTTCAATAATATCACTAATCAATTGTCATCTGTTGAAATTGATTTTGATGATGAGATTCGTGCGCTGATATTGTTGGCTTCATTGGCAAATAACTGGGAAGCCATGAGGATGGCAGTTAGCAGTCTGCAGGTAAATCTAAATTGAAATATGATGATATACGTGATTTGATTTTAGCTGAGGAGGTGCGCAGGAAAGATTCTGGAGAGACCTCGGGTTCAAGTTCGGCACTGATTATTGATTCTAGAGGGAGATCACGAGACATGAACTCAAACAGAGGAAGATCAAAATCAAAGTCTGGTCAGCAGGCGACCTGCTGGAATTGTGGCAAAGTTGGCCACATAAAAAGGAACTGCAGAAATCTCAAGAAGGAGAGTGATGACGCAAATGTTGTAACTGAAGAAATACATGATGCGCTATTGTTGGCGGTTCACAGTTCTGTTGATGACTGGATACTGGATTCAGGGGCTTCCTTCCATACATCTTCCCACCGGGAGTTAATGCGGAATTATGTTGCAGGCAACTTTGGGAAGGTATATCTGGCTGATGGAAAAACTCTTGACGTGGTGGGGATGGGAGACGTTAATATTTCACTCCCTAACAAGAGCAATTGGACTTTGCAAAAAGTCAGACACGTTCCTGAATTGAAGAAAAACCTCATTTCTGTAGGGCAGCTCAATGAGGGTGGTCATTCAGTAGTTTTCTCAGATAGTACTTGGAAGGTTACTAAAGGAGCATTAGTACTGGCTCGGGGTAAGAAAACTGACACACTATATATGACTGCAGGTTTACTCAGGCGTGAAAACATGAGCCAGAGGTGCATTATGGGGAAGCTGAAGAGAGTCAATTTCTTGAAAGGTGGCAGAGCGCCAAAGATAGAAAAACTGAATTTTGTACGGACATATGGTGGAGAATCACAGAGCTATGAAGAAGTCTTGCAAGATAAAAGTTCGAGCAAGTGGGAGCTGGCAGAACTTCCACCAGGAAAGAAGACATTGCATAACAAGTGGGTGTATCGGGTGAAGAGTGCGTTTGATGGCGGTAAGAGGTACAAGACTGCACTTGTTGAAAAAGACCTTCAACTGAGGCATAATATTGCCCATGCAGTGGGAGTTGTTAGCAGATACAAGAGTAACCAAGGAAAGTGCTTGGAGGTACAAGACTGTGTTTATACTGATATATCAGCTGAGGGTGTTACTCTTGAGAAGCTGAAGTTGTGCTCGACTTCAGCTGGTCTTCTGGCATGAAGACCGGAGGTTTGAGTTGCAGAGGTGGAGGATATCACGTTTGAGGAAAAGGGCAGTGCAGCCAATAGATGATGCAGTTAGTGTCCCAGTCTCCAAGTGGGAGAATTGTTGAGGAAGGTGGAGACCTGGTCCACTTCCTATTACGACAAATTCTTTGATAAATTGATTCTAATTTATCTGCTCTTAATTCTTTTCCTTATGTATTTTATTCCCTGTCATAGCTTGTTGATTCCCAATTATTATTTAAAGCAGTTGCCTTCTATTGACAGGAAGAATTAAGGAAAACTTAATTAATTAAGTTTTACCAGATTAATTTCCCGCCCCTCCTGTTATAGAGAAAAAGGCAATGAATTTGATAGCTTGCCTTAATGGGCTTTATATGGGTCATTAAAGCATGATTCCATGGAATCACGAAATTAAGGATTACCAAAACAAGCTGGATACTGTGAATCTTTAAAAGAGTCTCACAATTACAGGGATTAAGATGACTCTCCAAATAGTTTAAGGTTATCTTTTCTTCTTCTTGGTGTGACTCTCTGTCTAGAGAGAGAGAGAGAGAAGGTGAGAGAAAGAGAGAGAGAGAATTCTTTCTTGTAAGTCGACGTGGTCGACGGTGTAATCCTCAAAGCTAATAAAATCCTCTGCAGCTCCGTGGACGTAGGCAATTTGCCGAACCACGTAAATCTTGTGTCGCCTTTTCTGGTGTGATTTTTCTCGATCTATTTTTCGCTTTATTGTCGTCGTTTTTTCATAACACCACCTACTTAAAACAAAGTCTTTTGTGGAGTCACAAACTATGTTGCAAAATTTTAGCATATATTGCAAAACATTGAAGCACCCGATAGAATAATATATAACTCTGAACATCGTGCAATAATGTACCCCAAAAAAGGTATAACAAAACACCTCAAATAAGGTTCAACGACACACCCGAATGACAATGTAATAACACACCACACATATTATGAAGCGAAGCCTTCTAAAGACAGTGTAGCAATGCACTCTAAAAACGTTGAATTTTCTTTGGACTTCTAAGACTCTCTCATTATAGTCCACAACTATGACATATGTGATCAACTATGGGCTATGTCGTCCATATCTTGGTTAGCTCTGGACTCCGGTCCCTGAGGTCTATGGATGTCGTCTCAGATCTCGACACCAACCTATGAACGTCATTATAATACACCACTATGACCTATGTGGTCTCTAGCCCATGCAACTCCCAAATTCTACCCATGCGACCAGTCAGTGTCATCACAACTTTCTACTACGACTTATGTGACCAACTACGGCCTATGTGATCCATAGTTTGCGCAGCTCCAAAATCCTTCCTATGCAGCCTAGGATGTCATCACAACTCACCACTATGGTCTACGTGGCTCACAACTCATATAGCTCCCAACTATGGACTTAGCTGCCTATCGATTTTATTGTATTTTACCACTACTGCCTACATGACCAATTACAACCTATGTGGTTCAAAGCTTCCGCAACTTCGTACTAAGGCATCTCTAGCCAACTGTTGCTTCTGAAGTATCTGCAACCCACATGACAACTATTACAATACATTTCAACTACGGTCTTTACGATAAGCTAGCACTACATCAATGGTCTAAAACAATCACGACGAATTACTGCCTTCATAGCTATTAACTACAGTCCTTGAAGCATGCTACCCCGAGAACTACATTCATTACACCAGACTATGGTTATTATCGATGAACTACTATTTTACATTTAAAATTATCAACTTTGTAACATGATTTTTCCAAATTCGGGAGAAGATTAGAATTATTCGCTCACCATTCTATGTTATCTTTTCCCTTTGCCAGAGATTTCCATATAAAAATTGAGGTGTCTCATTGCTTCTCATTGATTACTTAACTGTATTTTAGACTTTCGTGCAATACTATGACAATAATTCATTACTCTACTGCCGCGAACCTTCTAACACACATCACAACTCAAAATGTCATTGCAATCCTTCCAGAACAATATTCCTATTGCAAATTTCTTTCACTTCCATTTTATCTTCCCATTTTAGTAGAGTCGTCTCATTCAACATTCCTTAGAGCTTAAATCAACATTTGTTGGTAGAAATATTGGTTTAAACTTAAATAAAGAACTTTATAAAATAAGAATTATAATTTTTTCCTCACATGAGCATAGCTCAATGATATTACCTTTTGTATCTCCAAAACAAAAACCAAGAGTTCAATTCCTAAAACATATTAAAAACAAATAAACTAAAATGTGAACACCAAGTAAATCTTAGTCTAAATCAAGCACCATAATTTACAAGCTGAAAATTTAATAGACAAAAGCCCTAGCAGACAGTACAATTTAAACAAGCACGCCATGAAATCATGAAATCTTTCCTTCCATATCGATGCAAATAATGACAAAATTTCCCAAGTTTATGAATCCCCAACGACCCATAATTCCGGCCTAATATATTGCTACTTGTAACATGAACATTTAGATATCCAAATACTCGTAGCATGGTGTTCATATCTCATGTTCGTTGCATTTGTCCTTCTTGAGTCATGGGATTCTAAATTCTGAAAGCACACGGCCAGATGACAAATGGAGAACTAAAGCAACAAAAGATGAAATTTGGTATGTTTTATAATTGTTATATGTTATTTTCATGTGATGCTATTTGATTAATTAAGAAGATGACAATGTAAGTCTTGTCTCATTAAATGGCTGGAAAATACGACTGTTGCTAGACAATTAACTTATTCTTTAAGCAGCAATGAAGTTGACCTCATGGCCTACGTTCATTCAAAGAAACAAGTAAAATTTATATGATAAAATAGGTATTTTTTCAATAGAGCACTCAAGTAATTATTAATCATATCTTCTTATAACTTGACTTTCAACTTTCAGAAAATTATACTAGTTTATTATTGTACATCAAAAAATGATCTGCACGAATCTTGAAATGATTTAACGAACCATATAAGATGATAGTTGACGAAATGGGTGCCAACAATCTGTTTCCATAAAGACCTGTAACTCTCATATTAATGCGGGGACTATAAAAAGACATCATAAATATTTATAACTTTCCTATTAAAACAGGTCATTAATAATAATAATAATAATAATAATATGTAACTCTCTCATTAAAGTAGGGATAATTATGTAATTTTAAACGATCCAACTTTCTTCTATAAATATGAAGTAAATAACATTTAAAAAGGAGGCTCTTCTCTCTTGACATTTCTGAGAACTCTCTCCCCTTCTCAATGTATCAGCTATTTTTGATATATATAAAAGGAGTAAAAGAGCCAAGAGATACTCTAGTTCGTCATTACGGGACAAGTCTTTGCAGACAATTTTATTTCTTTTCCCATATGTTATATTTTTTTTTTCTCTCTCAATGTCCCTACCACTCCGATCTTTGGGCGCCACACAGGACAAACTTGGATTCAACAATTATCATACGATTTGATTTCAATTTGATTATTTTTTTGATAATTTCAAACATAAAAGATGAAATATAAGATTATATAATCCATAAATTGATTTGCATTATATTTATCAAAGAATAGAGTTGATATCATTTTTTAATAGAAATTGCAACTTGATATTTGTAAAAATAGTCAAACAATAATTTTATTAATAAACTAATTATTTAAATTTTAATTTATTGCAACTAGTTCTTGATATAATTTAATAATAATAATAATAATAATAATAATAATAAGTGTGAACCGAATAAATTAAACCGGTTCTAAAATATCAAACTCCTAACTATATTTACCCGTGGATTTTCATACATAAGAATTGAGTGGTATGAATGTAAATATTCCAAAAAAAATGGTCTTTAGTTTGAAATTTCTAATCTAATTTAATTAAAATAAATTTGGAATATTAAAATTAAATATTTAAATAATTGAAATTGGATAATAAAAGTTATAGAAAAATACTCCAAAAAATGGTTTTTCATAATATTTAAACTAATTTAGCTATTTACCATTATTATTTTTTTTCGATAAAACAATGAAGTAGAATTTACATGCATACATGGGCTTATTTAGGATCATTTTTTTTTATTTTTGGACTTTATTTTAAGATAATATATTTTAACTATCAAAAAACCTTTATTTCAAGTAAAAAAATAAAAAAATAATAATAAAATAATAAAATAATAAACTGAAAAACTAAAATGATCTTAAATGACCCTTACAAAATACTTATGTATTCAATAATCTAAAATTTTAATTTTAACATTTAATTATATATTACCCTTAGTCTTTAAATCACATAACATATATTAATGTTGCACCTTAAAATAATCACCACTATAGAGAAGTACTTAATGTCTTAGTGTTGTTTGAAAACTTGGCTCACATACATAGAAAATGTTCTTGAGAAATAGGAGTACTTTTTGAATAAGAAATTGAAAATTAAATTATGCAACATGAGCTAAGTTGAAATAATTACCCAAGTTTTTATGTTGCATGAAAATGTTGTTATTTCATAATTGATGAAAGAATTGATACCATATAATGGACATAAACTACAAATGACATGTTTTATGATGAAAATTTGGAAATCTTCATGTATTAGAGTTATTTTTATGAGATAACTTACAATGTATTTACGCAATCTCCTTTCAACATAGATAAATTGAGATTAAGAAAATTACATATGGATATAAATTTTGTTTCTACGAGTTAAAGTTAATGTCAAAGGCTTCTGAAGGCTCATTATGGATGACATGTTCCAACGTTGTTGGTGAAAGCAAGAAACAATATAAGAACAATACGATTATGGTATCAATAGGATGTGTTAGTCTATAAATAATGGCATGTGGCGCGCATCGACCTTGTAAGCAATTTATTGCATCAACGATGAATCGATGTTGTAGACAATGGTGGACAATGAAATAATTTTATAATTTTTTCATGAAAATAATTATCATTTCCTGCGGGAGAAAGTATTATTTATGATTTGTATACATACATACATACATACATACATATATACAGAATTTAGCATTCAAATTTTGTATGGGAAACATAAATTTTATTAGTAAAGAAAATAAGATTAGAAAAGTAGGTGGTATACCCCATCTAAACTCAAAATAGAACACAATCCAAAGTACTTTAAGAGGTCAAACCACCAGAATAAAGAATAGAAAATGCAAACCCGGATTACCACTAAGCAATCCCAAAAACTTAATAAGCCGCAAAGAAGAGACATAAATTTCTATCCAGCCAAGACAAAGAAAATGTGCAACATCCATGAGAAAATGCTACGGTTAGAAAGCAGAGAAGATGAGGTGCAGCACCATAGAAGCAATAGATAGGTTTTCAGTGCATTGAGCTCCAAGATAAAAATCCAGTCTTCCATCTAATAATATCCACAAAAAGCAATAAAGTCGCTCATATTAGCTTTATAAAATAAATTCAACAAAAGGGAGAAGAGATTCTGAACCAACAACATTTATACTTCAAACAGGATTAAAAGATAACTTGATCGGACTGCAGTGAGGGTAGGGAGATTTGATTAGGATGACGAATAATGAAAGAGATTTAGTGAACTTGTCTGTTGAACTGAGGAAGAGTAATAATGAACTCAATAGAATGTCCAACCAGGTCCACCAATCAACTAGCACTCATGAGGAGAAGAAGGGAAGATGATCATAATTGGAAATTTAACTGCATTCCATTTAGGGATTAAAAACAAGCCTTGAATGGAGATTATACATTCAAATTGCCATGCACTTGTTCAACCAAGACAGTAAGCTTTCGAGCATCGAGAGCTTGAAAAACATTCCAATTGTAAGAAAATAAAGACAAGTATTGACTTCATAGTTTAATCAAGTAGTCTATTTGATATGTGTTGGCCCTCCTAGAATTTTCTCTTGCCAGAAAACTCTTTTAAAAAACAAAGATCTAATTGAACTTGTATTGGGATGCAGATGCACAAGTGTGAGTTTTGTTTCCATTATATTAGAAATCAATCATTAAAGTACCAAAAGAAGAAAATATGAGCAATTATTAGCAGCCAAATTAGCGCATTGGTTACCCTCAGGATGAATAAAGGACGACTGAACCCCCAAAACACTTTGACAAGCAAAAGTTCTCTTCATATGATTAATTAGAAACCAATGATACTCCTTACTTGAATTGCAAATATTCCAAAGTACCAAAAAGTCCATCTCAATCATAACAAGTTTTTCTTATCATAACAAAAAATATTACTATCACTATCTTCTTAAAAGGAAAATATAAGCTTTTCTAGCATAGACATATGGCATTAAGGTATTATAAGTGTAAATTTGTAAAAATTTCAGAATTTAGGTGTTACATGTGTAGATACATATGAACTGTGTGGAATATATATAAATATACCTTGTACTAGATGAATTTTATGTACTTTTTCAACCACGTTAAGTTCAATGTGCAATTTGAAATTTTTAATTCATTATATGAATGAAATAAAGTTCAGTGAAATCTGCTTATTCTGACAATTAGTGCTTCCTAAGTGCTTCTATCGATAAACTAAAAGTTCCATCTAAAATTTAAGTACATTCATAAATTTATAAAGCCCGACGCATCTAATACTTCTCTAGCCAAATTTATGTTAGAAAATAAATGGTACTCATACGCTTGTGGAAACTACTTGAAGCATACATAAGAAGCAATTAGGCGTAGCAAAAATAGCATTGAGCCACACAGGAGATCTCGTAGTGGAAAGACAGAAATCCAACGAGACCCTGGTTGACTATATTCTGAGATGGAGGAACTTGAGCATGAAATGTGAAACTCAGCTACAGGAACAACATACGATTGAGAACTTACTCAAAAACATTCATGGTCCGGTAGCCTTCATGCTCATGGAACTTACTATCAAGTCATTTGAGAAGCTACTCAGCAAGGCCAGCAGCCTGCAGGAGGAAGTCAAGCATATGAAATCTTTGGAAGAGCCCGAGAAGTCCAGCCCAACCAGGGCATTTGAGAAGAAATCTAGGACAGTGGCAACAATTGATAAGGGAAAATAACCTACAAGGATTCAGATTGATTAGTTTGGTCAGGATTCTCAACAGTTATCATAGCATTGTCAGTCGCATCAGCAACATACTTAGCAGTACAGCCAGTCCGACCAACAGTCATTTCAAAGGAAACCGTACAAGATAGATGGCAAGCAGGTTCCGTTGATTGCAAATCGGTTGAACAGGGTATACTCCTTCAAGGATTAAGTCGTGTAAAAAATGTTCAGAAGTTTGATGAAAAAAACTGAGTTCAGATTGCCAGAGCCAAAGAAACCAGCAGAGGCTAATAAGAAGGATCATCCCAATTACTGTCCGTACCACAGACTCCTTGGGCACACCATTGAGGGCTATTTAAGTTTCAAAGATTGACTCGAGAGAAATCTTAAAGAGAGAAATATAACTATTTTGAAAGATTATTTAAAATAACCTGAAAGAGGTTCTGTAAATATGATTTCGGCTGATCTAATCACTTCGATAGATCCCTACTCAGATGAGAGTGGATAAAGCACAGTCTGGAGCAAAACATCCAAGAAAATGTTGGACCAGATTTAGACCTCTTCAGTACAAATTGTCATTCAGAGTCTGCAACCTGCCAGACCAAAGATGAAGATTACTTCAGAGAAGTCACCACAACCAGAGATAAAGAAGAACGAGATCGTGCACAAGATGAAAACCGGTAGCACGAGGGGTATGATAGGGGCTACCTGCGTTAGATTGGTTGTTTTGAATACAAGTGCTCTTTCTCCCTTCTGATTATCCTTACGACAGTTCTGGGAGTGAGGAGCCAGTCCTCGAATGCCAAGGAGCACCGATCGCCATCAAATTAGACTTTTTAGACTCAGAAGCAACACCATAAGTGTCGGCTACGACGACAACAGAAGTAGAAATCCCAGAAATCAATCTGAGGAGTGGAAAGGTGTTACCCCCAAGAACGGCTCTAATAGAAAAAATAAAACAAATAGTCACTAAAGAAGAACCACCTCTGCCTCCGCCAGCGAAAGAGACAAGTAATCAAGAGAAAATTGGGGGTCTATATAAAGTAGATTATAACATACTAGCTCATCTTAGTAGGTTGTCGGGCAAACTAAACATATATAACAGTCTGATCCTGTCCTAAGAGATGAGAGAATCTTTGATCAAGGCTTTACTTGATCCAGAAACTTTCTTAGCTCAGTTGGCCAGCATATCCTCAGATGAAGTTTGTTCATAAAAGAAACATCCTAGGGGTAACCTTCATCGATGAAGAATTGCTACTTGGTACTATCGATCATAACCGACCGCTCTACATTTCCGTCAACATCAACAAATTTGTGCTCTCCAAATTTTTGGTAGATCCAGGAGCATCACTCAACCTAATGAGTCTATGGACATTAGCACTAATTGAATATTGATGCTCAAAAGCTTATCACAAATATTATGATGTTAAGAGGATTTAATCAGAAGGGAGAAAAAGCACTTGGGTCAATTACACTACTCAAGAAGGTGGGTGGGCTAGTAATAATCACTAATTTCAATATCATCGATGCAGAAACCTCTTTCAACGCTTTGCTTGGTCGACCAAAGATTAACGAGCATAATTTGGTCCAATCATTGCTGCACTAGTGCATCAAGTATTGCAAGAAATGACAAAAACATTGCATTAAAGGGGATTTATAGCCATTTTTAGTTCATGAGGTAGGCATCTACGAAGACACCGCCTACTATGCTTTCTTAAAGAATACAGTATTTTCCCGTAAAGTTATGCCAAGTAGAATGGAAGATTTAATGGAATAACAAGGGCAAGATCATTTAGCTCTACTTCAACGATCGTCCACCATTACCTTGCAACAATTTGGTGGAGGCTCTTTTAGCCCACACTTCCAATATCAAGGCCGGGGACACGAGTGAGGAAGAACAAATGCAATTGTTGAACGGACAAAATAGACCATCAACATTGACATGAAAGGAAGATCTGACAAAGATAAGTCTGATAGAGAAACAATGACTATAAACCGAAAAAAAAGCCTCAGTTTGAGATTTCCTTAGAAGATGGGGAGAAAAATGAATATAAGTCATTGTATGATCAGATCAACTACTACATGCAAGCCATGACCTTAACTCTGATTCACTCCCATAAAGTCAAGTGTCTAGAGCTCAAGGAAGTTTGGGGTGTTGGTTTGAAACCGATCAAGTTTTACCTTGCTTCTCCTCCCCCTAATATGGAAACTCATGTAAATTTGGAAGAAGATGATCCTAATAAATTAATGGAATTAAAGTTTAGTTACTTTTCTCTATGTATTTAAAATTTAAATCAAGTAGGATATGTGTCAAAGCAAATGCCAAAAGATAAACTACAGCTTTTTGAGAGTTATGAAACATTAAAGGTCAAACTGTCAACTCGAAAGAGGGTCTTAGATTTGGTACGATATGACTAGTTGATGATTCAAAATTTTGCATGGCTGTTACTAGCGGATTGGAAGAGGATTGCCTCATTGTGGATGATGATTTTGAAGATTCTCTAATAGAAGACACCTACCAGAATTCAAGGGGGGAAATTAAGTCAACAGTCGACGAACTAAATGAAGTTAACCTCGGGACTGAGGAGCAACCCCGACCTACCTTCATAAGTTCTCTACTCAGTGAGGAAGAGTCTACAAATTTGATCAAGTTGCTGTCGGAATTCAAGGATTGCTTCGCTTGGAGCTATGAAAAAATGTTATGATTATCCTCAAAAGTTGCAATTCACATGCTTAGAATGGATAAAAATATGACCCAGTGAAACAAGCTCCTAGAAGAATGTGTCTCAAGATAGAACAACAAGTCATTATTGAGGTGAAGAAATTAATAGATACTAACTTTTGCGAGAAGAACAATATCCCACAAGGTTAGCCAACATCATTTCAGTTAAGAAGAAAAATGAATAAATTTGGGTATGCATCAACTTTAGGGACATGAATAAAGCATGTCCAAAGGACGAGTTTCCGCTACCAATACCAGAGTAATTGGTGGATATCACATCAACACACAAGATATTTTCCTTTATGGATGGAACGTCGAGGTACAGTATGATCAAGATGGCTCCAGAAGACGCAACAGTTACAGCCTTCAGAATACCGATTGAAACATTTTGCAACTCTGTGATGTCGTTTGTGTTGAAGAACACTGGAGCAATTTAGCAACGAACTATGACTAAGATCTTTGATGACCACATCTACAACTAGATGGAGTGCTACATGGATGACTTGGTCATCAAAAGTGAACAACGAATAAATCACCTGTATGATTTGAGGATCGTGTTCAAATGATTATGATAATATAATCTTAGGATGCTCCCTTAAAGAGCTCCTTCGACATTATCTTTAAGAATTTTATATGATTCGTTGTTCGTCATCGAGAAATCGAGATTGACCAGATAAGATTAAAGCTATTTTAAAAATGCAGCCTCCCAAAACCTTAAAACAGTTACGATCCTCTGAAGGTAAACTGACATACCTAAGACGTATTATATTTAATCTATCAGGTATGTGTCAGCCATTTTTGACATTAATTAAAAAGGACGACAAATTTTTTTGTGAAGAGAAATGCCAACGGATCTTTGAGGTTATTAAGCATACTTAATGACACCTCTTATTTTGGCAACCCCTATCCATGAAAATCTCTTGATAATTTATATCTCGACCTTAGAAAACTCCCTTGGAGCCCTATTAGCTCAGATCAATGATGAGGGTAAGGAAAAAATGCTCTATTACTTGAGCCGACGTCTAATAATGGCAGAGGTAAAGTATCCTCTTATTGAGAATCATTGTCTAGCTTTGATTTTTGCTGCCCAGAAGTTTAGACATTACAAAAAGAGAGGTTGGCATGAGAAGTTGTTAGAGGCTTTGTTGGCCTACCGGACGATGTTCAAAACTCCAACTCAGTGTACATCGTATGTGCTTGTGTAGGGGTCCAAGGCAGTACTCCTGTTGGAGGTTCAACTACCGTCTCTCCGAGTCACCCTCGCCAACCAGATTACAACAGAAGATAGTGGTAAGCTCAGACTTGTAGAATTAGATAATATCGAAAGAAACCAACTATAAGCACAATAAAATTTGGAGCTTTACCAAGCAAAGATGATCCAGACCTATGAAAAAATGGTCCACCCAAGGACGTTCAAAGTTGGTGATCTCATAACTATTCTTAAAAAGTTTATTCTTTCACATCACAAGATAGGTGGAAAGTTTAAACCTACTTGAGAGGGACCGTCCATGGTAGAAAAAGTTTATTCATAAGGATCTTACCAGCCAGTCGATTCTAAGAGCCAGAGGCCCATGCTACCAATCAATGGACAATATTTAAAGAAATATTACGTAACCTCATGTTCTTCAAGTCCCATTTTGAAAATGATAATTGTTCCAAGTATGGTTATGTGGCCAACATCTGTGACTGGATCCAAAGACTTATAACAAAATTAATTTTAATAAAATAAAATTTAAATTTGCACATTTGAATTTTCCATTTAAATTTTGAACTTCACAAAGTTAAATCAAGTAAAATGCTTGCACATGTCTAACTTAAACTCCACTTAATAATGAACTGTTATTGTTCTTGTTCATTTTCAATTTCAATGCACTAATGTTTTCTTATCTTCTGCAGAAAAATGTCGGGACAAAGGTTGATCTTTTCTTTTAATGATGGCTTGAATCTCGTACTTGACAAAAAGAAGGTGACCCATGGTGACATCATAAATTTTAACTTGGATTACGCCCTCAGCCGCCGAGAAACAAAAGGGCTACAATCATTGTTAAGAATCAGCACTAAAGAGGACTCTACATTGAGGAGGAAAAAGGCAGAAAGGGTTCCAGATACACAGTACCTGATGGAAAGGGTTTGTCACCTACAATCCATGATTACGACACCGACATAAGACTTAGTCAGTGCTTCTGTAGAGTGAGTCCCATATGCACCCACGTAGTGCAGAAATGCCAACCGCAGCAAACACAGAGCTTTTAAGCAATTGGAAAGAAGACGCGCCAGAGAAGTAGCCACAAAGCTCAATCCAATTCATGAGGAAGAGGTTTATGATCTGAATTTGAGGGAGACTTCCACCAGCCCTTCAGTTACAGAGCATGAGCTGGGGTTCATCACAGAGTCTACACCGTCAAAGATCCCCGATAAATTTTGTGCGGGATGCCTGGCATGCAATGCGGAGATTCTGTGACAGACACCATTAGCAGGAGCATTCACGGAGTGCCCGAAGTATAATGTTCTCCACCTAGAAAGTTGCGGGTCTTTTGAAGAGTATACAACTACCTCCATGCTGTTTAGAAGTGCAGAGCATCCAGACGTAGAGTTGTACATACCACGATTTGTCGAGCAACAACAACTATGGATTGATTCAAAAGCTGAGTCAGATAAGTAGCCTCGATGCCTGCAAGAGATTCCTAGGTCCAATTTGGAAAAGATACACCAAGTATAGAAATGAGAATTTGAGTATTATGAGGAAATTCAAGGAAATTTTGTTAACATCTTGGAAGGGCTCGAACTAAACACCGATGTATTTTCAGAAATGAACAAGATGAGAATACTTGATTGTGCATTCGATCTAAGAGACAGAGGTCGAGTTGGACTATTAAAGAAGAAGACATATTCTAAGCTGCACAAATGGATACGTGGAAAAGACATGGTTTAGCAACTGTAGAAAGTTGTCATGCCTTGGCACCTTGGCACCCAAAACTTGGCGTCTAGGAGCTGCCTTCTTGGTTGGATGCGCTAAGTTCTAGGACCTAGGTGCCCAGAAGCTGGCATCAGGGTGCTTGAATGGAGCACCTTGGCACCCAAATCCTGCGTCTAAGTGTCAGTTATCTGAAATCCATGTTTTCTCCATTCAACTCCATTTTTCTCCTTTTCAATCATGCTTTGCTCTAAGTGTTCCACCTGTTATACCTGCATGAAAAACACTAAAATATGTTTCTTTAAAGTTCATTTTCATCTAAAAATAAGCATAAAAGACAAAGGAAATAAAACATGCTTTACGACATATCACTATTCACGATCCTCATGAATGTGCTTAAATAATTTGATGAAATAAAAAGTATACCAACCATTCATACTATCCATCAATGGTTTTAAAAGTCGTCTTCCATTCATGGTTCAATTTAATTCTAATTTGGTGGTGCTTATTGATGACATCAAATACAAGTTTTCTATACTTAGACATGATGACTCGCTAGAACAGATGTTTGGGGCACTTATTTTTAAGTGTTAACTTACATAATTTTCCTTTAGATTGATCTATTTTTCTATAAGATTAAAATAAACTAACTTTTTATCAACTAGTCTGAGAATGAGTTATTTTCAATATTTCACGACTTAATTTATTTTTTTTTATTTTATTCATTTTTTACTCTTGTTTATTTATCAAATCATTTAATTATTTTTATTTTACTTTTTTTAAATTTCCTCTCTTTGTTTATTTATTAAAGATCTATAGTATTGAGCCCCATTTTTAAATGATTTTTTTCCCAACCTTAACCTTTTATACCAAATCAATAATAGGGTGTTTTAGATTTAAGATGTGTAATGTAGACCTAAAAAGGGGTAACGAAAAATTATATGTCGATAATTTGAGCTTATTTAAGGTCATATTAGTAAAAAGGGAATTTTGAAGAAGTTTAGGGGTTTATTTTTAAAGCATTGTAATACCCTATTAAGCCCATGTTATGAATGTACAAAGAAGATTTTGAGCAATTTTTTCTTGTTAGTATCAAAGCCTAACCTAGCGGCTTACATCTTTGTCATCACCTTCCCAATGAACATTGATCCCGACTGTTCACATCATTGCCTTCCCAGAAGCATTTATCACAACTATCTTGTGTTGGATTGCATCTCACAAGATTTATTCATGAATGTATGGGATCGCAAGCCATGTAATCTCCATCATAACAAGCACTGGTTATGAATGTATCACAAGTTTCTAAGGTGTGGGATCACATCTTGCAGGGTTCTTTTTGCATGCAATCCCAAAATTGTTTTCTCGATTGTATCACAAGAGAAGGAGAGGGCTTCTATAGTTTTTTGTGAGAGGAAAGAGTGGAGCCTATAGGGTGAGGTCACTGAGAGGAATGAATATGAAGGGATGTAGAACTACAATGTCAAGATGTGGAGCAAAGAACAGAAAGAAAGGTTGTTCGATCTTGAGCATGAGGTAGATCAAGATTGGGTCAAGAAAAGAAAAGAAGTTTTGTGTGATCTAGACTTGGATCTTTGTGATTAAGGATGATATGAGAAGAAGATGGTGTAGAAAGTAAAGGATTAGAGCAACTAGAAAAGATAGATCCTTCAGTATTGAAGGTCTTGATCATACTTGTACATGAAGCTAGTGTCTCAATGGGAGGCACTACCTCAACACGTGTTCCAATGTAGGTGATGTTTGATCTCCTTCCAGTAGATTTGAAGCTTGATAGACTGGCCATGTATTTGGGTTGGTCACATCGAATCAAGGCTAATCTGGTTAGGAAGAGACTAGAATGATATATAATAGAAGTTCAGGCTGGGCCAGAGGGTAACAATGTTGAGGGAGATGAGTAGAGTACCACACACACCTTACTTTACTCCTGTCTTCTCAACTCGATGTTACATTTATTGTCTCATTAGTAGATGAAATTTGAAATCATCTGCGTAAAGATGAAGAGGATTTATGTTGGGATGAAGAACCACATGAGGGTGTTCTAGATTTAGCGTGAGGTAGAAGCATTGATAGATGGTAATAGTCAATTCAAGAATCTGACAGATTTTAAGTTTTTTTGGGTAAATCTTTATCACTTCTCACTAATATCGAACTATGGCTATCTAGAGTACAAAAAAGGAGAGATCTTTATAAAAATGAGAATTATGCAATTTCTCACCTATCAAAACCCAACCTTTGATCAGAATAGACCAGTCCTTATAGCTCATGAAACTATCTCTTCACCAGATGAGGTCGTTGTTGTAATGATACAGGACGAGAGCTGTATGAAGCTACACTTTGAGCCGAGCAAACTTTCATATGCACGATCAACATTGACTACCTCGACCTTAAGTATGATAGGTGTTTAAGGGGAGACTCACAAGTACTACAATTGTGATGAAGTCAGACATATGAACATGATCTGCCTTAGGCTACCTAAGGAAAAAGAGGTAGGTGGATTTAGACAGGGTTGAGGCTATAGTGGTGGTCCTGATTGTCAAAAGATGGAAAAAGGGTCTACCAAAAAAATCAGATTGAAGCATAGGAGGGAGAGACATGTGTAATTTTTACCAAAGAAGATCATGAGTGTCTAGAGTTATTGAAGAAGAAACAAAAAATAACAAAATATGAGGTTAAGTATGTTTCCAACTAGTCTTCATCAAAGGATAACATTGTTACTTATGCTTACTCTAACAAAGATACTTGTGATACACAAACTCTTGCCTCTATTTCAATCATAGGATCATCAAAATGAATAAAAGCTTCAGTTGCATCTCAATATGTGACAGGTACTACTAGAGAGATTTCTTTTTATGCTCCCATAGCAGTACAAGTGAGTATTCAAATTACTGATGATACAACACAACCTGTTGTTGGTAAAGGTATAACGAGGGATACCAATTATATGACTTTGTCCAATGGTTTGCATGCTGCCTCTTTTTTTTATGAACATTTAATCTATTAGTTTCATTATCCTCCAACTAAAATTTATTGATCCTTTTAATATTTCTAAGGAAATCTTTGAAGAGAAATAGATGGGTTAAATATTTGGGACTGAAATGTGGCATAGTGGACTCTGGTACTTGGACCGGGAGGGGATGGACTCAGTTTTGACATCCATGATAGAAGGTTATGGAGAAGGAGAATCTGGAAGAACTGTGGAGGATATGTTGCTACTACATTACATTCATCAGACACTCTTTTTTTGAACTATTTGTATCCTTCTTTGTATGAAAAGACAAATAAGCAAAAAACTTGTTTACGATGCTTGTAAGTTTGACAAGTTTATTAGGAGCTCTTATATCAGTTATGGGAATAAGAGTTAAGGTGTTTTTTATTTGATTCATTTTGATTATTAGGGAGCTAGTTCTACAAGTTTTATAAATGATCATCAATATTTTTTGACCTTTACAGATTGCATTTCTTATGTTACTTGGTTAAATTTGATGAAAAATAAGAGCAATGTATTTACTTTCTTTAAAGACTTTCATAGGGTAATCCAAACCCAATATAGTGTAATAGTGATGGTATTGAGGTTAGATAACATGATAGAGTATACTAATGAAGCATTTGGGTAATTCTTACCAACTCAAGGGATATAAAATCAAACTACGTGTCCTTACACATCAACATAAAATGAAGTAGCAAATAGGAAAAATATACACATTCTAAATGTTATACGAAGCATGATGATCAAAATGAATGTAATAAAGCACTTATATATGGGGCAAGTAGTTTTGACTCTTGTTCAATTTATCAATAAAAAACTATCAAGGGTATTGGATTAGAAGTCTCCTTGATAGATGTTTAATGGAGATAATAGTTGGATCCTCCCATCGAAGGTGTTTGGATGTGTATATTTTGTGAAAGGACAATAAACCATCATAGGGAAGATGGATCCCAGAGCTATGAAATATGTGTTCAAAGATTATTCTGCTACCCAAAAGAGGTATGTCCACTAGAGCTTGATAGAGAAGCAACAATTTGTTAGTATGGACATGTCATTTAAATAATTTGAATCGTACTACACCTAGAAGGTGATTTCACCTTTTGGTTACTTGCATAATACTTGAGTTCTGAGGAAAGGCAAGGTGAGTAGAAATAAAGAGAGTGTCGTACACATAAAAGTAATGCAGTTCATCCTCCCAATCATTTTTGGAGAACATGCCAATTGCTAACCTTCTTTCTTATTCTAAAAGATTACTTTTACATAGATCATTCATTGCAACTTTGGACATTATCTCTATGCCCAAGTGTTGGCAGATTGCTAAGATAGATCCAAAGTAGAAAGCGGTTATTCATGAAGAGCTTAAGGCTCCTGATATAAACCAAACATGGGATATAGTTTCACTACCAGTGAAAGAAAATACGATTGGGTGCAAGTGGATATTCATAATGAAGCAAACTCTAGAAGGAAAACTGGAGCGCTCCAAAATATGAATAGCAGTAAAAGGGTATAATCAGATTTATAGCATTGACTATAATGAAACCATTGCATCAGTAGCAAAGATGAACATAGTGAAGACACTGGTTTCTCTGGAAGTGAATGGTGGGTGAAAGTTACACCAACTTGATGAGATGAATGTATTTCTTTATGGCGAGTTACTAGTGGAGGTATATAGAGATACCACTAGGATTCAGTACACTCCGGATAGTGGGATAAGTGTGTAGGCTCTGGAAATCACTTTATGACTCGAAGCATTCCCCTAAAGCATAATTTGCTAAGTTTAGCAAGGCTATGCTTGGAATGAAATATCAACTTATCAATGCAAACAATACAATGTTCTTTCAACAACATGAATGTCGCATCACTATAATTATTGTGTATGATGATGACATCATTGTCACTAATGATGACGATGCCCAATCAAAGGAAAGATTGGGCATTGAAATTGAGGTGAAGGATTCTGGATAACTCAGGTACTTTCTTAGGATTGAAGTGACCCATGGACCTAAAGAGATAGTCTTCTCCCAGAGAAAGTATGTACTAGATATCTTCAACAAAATAGACAAGTTATGATGTTGACTTGGAGTCTCTCCAGTTGACCAAAAGACCAAATTGAGTGCAAAGGCAGATGAATTGATTGATCATGAAAGGTACATAAATTGTTGGGTTGTCTGAACTATCTGTGTCACACTCGGCTCGAAATCTCTTTTATCGTAAGTGTGGTGAGCCACTACATGTGTGATCAAACAAAGGGTGGTCAAATGGATGCATTGTACCAGATTCTGAGGATCTGAAGGGTGCACCAGGGAAGGAGTTGATCTTTAGGAAAAATGGACATGTAGACAATGTGTGTGTTAATGACGCTGACTGAGTGAGTTATACAGATGCTAGAAGATTCATCTTAGAATAATGTATACTTGTAAAAGGAAACTTGGTCTCTTGGAAGAGTGAGAAACAATCTGTTGTAGAGTGGTCAACAAGAAAGGCAAAGTACAGAACCATATCCTTAGGGGTTGCCTAGATGATGTGACTCAGAGCTTTGTTGGCTGAGCTCAGAGTGGACCGATGAACTCAAATGAAGTTGTGGTGAGACAGCAAGTCAGCAATAAACATTGCTAATAACCTGGTGCAACACGATAGAATAAAAAACGTGAAGATTGATGGACTCTTCATCAAAGAAAAGTTAATAATGGACAACTAGAGCTAAGTCATGTAGCCAATGAAGAGCATGCGGTTAACTACCTTACTAAAGTACTTTGCTCATTTGATTTGTCTAGGCTATGTGACAAGATGGCTTAGTGGATATCATTTGCCCATCTTGAATGGGAGTATTAAGAATTGGACCTTATTTATGGTCTTATTTTTAATAAGTGAATACTAAAGAATTATATGGATTTCTTTGCAAAACATTGTAATACCATATTTAAGACAATGTTATGATTGTACAAAGCATGTTTTGAGCAATTTTTTAATTTTAATGCAACAAAAGCACAATTCACAAGTGACGAGCTATTTATCACTAAATATTTATTTGCTACCCAAAAATTTTTAAAAAAAAACCAATTAAGATAATTCCAATGTTCATTTACTAGAAATACATAGAAATTTGAAATCAACAAAGCCACGTGTTATGAATTTTTAATTACTTGTTAAAAAAGATATTCTATCAAGTTTGCAATCTGTTGCAATCCTACAGCTAATAACAAAATTTAGAAGAAAAAACATAGGAAAAAATCACCAAACAAATAAGTCTTTCAATTTTACAAGGATATAATATTTCTTGTAACTCTTCAAATCTCACCCAAGAAATTAATACTCAAGTAGGCTTCAGAAAAAGAAAAATTGTTAAAGAGTTGGTCAATATAGCTGCCAAAGTTGGCTAAAAGGAGATAGCTGCAAATAGGGGCAGCAAGAAATTATAAGATGTGAAATTCAAATGCAGAAAGAAAGGAATCAAATCATATAGAGCCACACGAAATTCAAAAAAACAATGGACAAAAACGATTTTTGTATCTCACAATAGAGTTGCATCATAGACATGTATATATATATAGAATATTGCTAAAATTCTCATGAGATATAAAATATTAAACAATAATAATAATAATAAGTGAGGATCAAAGTAAGAATTCAACTATTAAGCTGACAACTTGATGAACAAATTGTATTTTTGTAGACAATGAGATTCATGCCAGGTGAGAGTTGAGCTTGGAAAGTTTATGCTATTATGGTTATGATAGGTTCTGGGAGTTGCCTCTTGATCTGTTGTGAAACTCAAATAGAGTCACTTGCTGAACTTTATGTTGATTTTGAAGTCCTTTGATACAGAACAGATAAACAACATTTTGATGAGGTATGAAAAACTCCATTATAGTTTTTAGCTGGAAGTAAAATCGCTTGAAAAGACTGCCACACGCCAGAAGTCATATTCTTCAAAATTCAATATCCAAAATGTTGTACAAGTTGACGTAATTATAAAATCTTCGATTTTTAAGGTTTCATAGTTTTTCCCATGCTGTTGCCTGTGTTATTTGTTGAATCCAAATTTGTCGTATGAGTCATGCTTAAGGATCGGGGTGGTAGGGACCTTGCGAGGGAAAAAAAAAAGAGAGTGTGGATGGAAAAGAAATAAAATAACATGCATAGATTTGCTCTGTAGAGGCAAACTGCAGTATCCTGGGCTAATTGATCTTTCGATATATAAAAAATAATGATTACATTGAGAAGATGGGAGAGTTCTGCTGTATGAGAAAAGTTAAGAAAGAGACTTTATGATGTATTTTTATAGTTATAACTAATTTTTGACATCTTTTAGTCATCTATCTTTTTATCTGGACTGTTAAAAGGAGTACATTATTATATTTTTTAAATTCTTCTATTCTTTTCTGTTAAAACAGCAACTTCGCCTTCCTCAAAGGTAACATCAAATTTTACCAGTTTGAGATCGTTAAATCATGAAAACAAAACAGTTTCTTTCATTATTCCCGTTTTTTATTGCCATGCAGTTTAGGCAAATAAATTCTGGAACAACACGAAAAATTATTCCATACGGATCGGGCACCGCACGCAGCTTGCGTGCGGTGTCCGATCCGGACCGTAAATCACCTGATTTACGGTCCTGATGTATTTCGGTGGGCCTCACCTAAAATTTTTTATTTTTTTTTAAAAGAAGGAAATAATATTGGCCGTAAATCACCGTGATCTACGACTCCGCACGCAATAATCCCTCGAACAACACAGGGTTGCATGTCCTTTTTCTTTTTTTTTTTTTAAATAATAAACGTTAGATATTTACAATAAATAATATGGTGTTGGGAAGACCACATAATTTTTCTATATTTATAATACTGGTGCAAGATTATTTTATCTCAAGATGAAAATTAGGTCATTTTGGAAATTAATTTCTTCACCATAAATGCAATCAGTTCTCTTAGGTGTTCTTGGTAATCTTAACTCAAAATACATAGATCCTCCCTCATAAGATCTATTGGACACAAGTGAGGATATATATTTTCTAGCTTAATATTTGGTTTCTTTAGCCTACATGCACGTGTAGCATTTAAGTATAAGTAGATTTTCATCTCTCTTAATAGAATATTAATAAAATTTTGTTTCATTCTAGCTAAATATCTTATCTCTTTCTAAATGTTAAATAATATTTTCTGAATCTATGTCTAAAATAATGAATTATCAAAGGGATATCATAGAAATATCAAAACTAATTTTACCAATATAGATATCCATCAATGAAAAAAAATAAGCTCAATAATGATAAGTGTAAGTCGAAATAAGTAAAAAAAATATTCATAAGTCTCTCAAAACTAATGATCCTAAGTTTTACAATTGTAATAGCAATTGCTATTCTAGATAAAGTATTTAATGGTTTATTTTTATTCTCAAGCTTGTCTTTGAATACAAACATAACTTTTTAGAAAGTCAATGTTTCTGATATTTCTATAAGTTGAAATTTTGTTAGGTTTTGTTAAAATTTTGATCCAAATGTTTTTTTTTTGTGAAGGGTTAGTTTTTTTTTTTTATGCAGAAAGTGGTGTCTCCATTTCCCGAGGGATTGAATGCTTACAAAAATTTATTTGTTGTAAATAAATTATCTTAGTTTAACATAATTTAAACTTTCATTAAATGAGGCTATAAGAGGATTTCTTGGCTCAACAAATCCTAGTGTTTATTTTTTAGGCATCACATGTAATGTCAAATTTCTTAAAAAAATTAAGTAATCACAAACTAGAAGAAGTTTTTATATGGTGTTTAAATTGCTTAAATGCTTCTTTAGCACTAGTGGTCGGCTTCAATTTCTTCTTTTTTTTATTCGAAAGATTAGTAAAGCAATTACAATGTTAATATGTCTGATGAATATCATGTAACATGTAACAAAATCATGGAAAATCTTAGTAGTTGTGAATGCTATTGGAAAATACAAATTTTTAATGGCTTTAACGTTAGTGGATTTTGAAGTCTCCATATTGGATATTGATCAATAAAATGCTATCAAGGGTTTAAAAGTTTCCTTATTAGATTTTGAAAGGAGATAATAATTAGATCCGCCCATTAAAGGTGTTTGGATGTGTATATTTTGTGAAGGATAACAAACCATCGTAGGGAAGATAGATCCTAGAGCTATGAAATGTGTGTTTGTAGATTATTCTACTACCCAAAAGGGGTATGTGGAGCCTAATAGAGAAGTGACAGTTTGTTAGTATGGATGTTTCATTTAAAGAATTCAAATCATACTACACCTAGAAGGTGATCTCACCATTTGGTGACTTGCCAAATACTTGAGATCTGAGGCTTGGCAGAGTGAGTAGCAATAGAAAGAGTGTGGTACACATAGAAGTACTGCCATATCTTGTGATGTGGGATGAATGAGTTGAGGAACTGAAAAATTAGAACAGTTGACCCATAGGTGATGGAATTTCGGTTGAAGGTGAGGAAAGAGTATACACATTGAGAAGGAAGAAAAATAAAGAAATAGTGCCTATATTGTCACTCGTGTTATTTGGTCCATTGTCCTGGTCTTCCCCGACTCCTGAGACACTTACACCATACACCTCTGACTCAGAACTCACAGGTGATATGGTTCCTCCTCTTACTTCTCCTAACCCAAAATTTAAGAAGAACCTCTTGCAACGATGCATATCAGGTTCTCAATCATTTTGGGTGAGAGCATAACATTGTAAACTTTGTTTCATATTCTAAAATATTAATTTCACATGGAGCATTCATTGCATTATTAGACATTGTCTCTACAACCAACTATTGGCAGATTATTAAGGTGGATCCAAAGTAAAAAGAAGCTATGTGTGAAGAGCTTAGGGCTCTTGACAAAACTCGAGCAAGAAATATAGTTCCACTATTAGTGGAAAAAAAATATAGTTGGGTGTAAGTGGATCTTCACAGTGAATCAAACTCAAGAAGGAAAAGTGGAGCGGCCCAAAGTATGACCGATGATAAAAGGGTGCAGTTAGATATATAACATTAATTATAATAAAAGTTTTGCAACAATAGCAAAGATGAGTACAATGAGGAGACTAGTTCCTCTGGGAGTGAATGGCAGGGAAGGTTACACCAACATGATGAGAAGAATGTATTTCTTCATGGTGAGTTACTAGAGGAGGTATACATAGAGATACCACTAGGATTTGGTACAATCCGGATAGTGGGCGAAGTGTGTAGGCTTAAGAAGTCAATTTTTGACTTGAAGTAGTCCCTTGAAGCCTGATTTGCCAAGTTTAGAAAGGCTATGTTGGGAATGGAATATCAACTTATCAATATAGACAAAACAATGTTCTTTCGACAACATCAATGCCACATCACTATAATTATTGTATATGTTGAAAACATCATTGTCGTCGATGATGATAATGAAGAGACAACCCAAGAAATGTAAGATTGGGCAATGAAATTGAGGTGGATGATCCTGAAAAACTCATATACTTTATTCGGATTGAAGTGACCCATGGACCTAGAGGGATGGTCTTATTCTAGAGAAATTATGTATTATATCTCTTCAGAAAAATGGACATGCTATGGTGCAGACTTGCAGTCTCTCCAATTTGTCAGAAGGTCAAACTAAGTGTAGAGGCAAGAGAACCGATTCATCATGAAAGGTGCTAGAGATTGGTGGGTCTTAAGATCTATTTGAGTCAAACTCGACTTGACATCCCTTTTGCTTTGAGTTTGGTAAGCCACTACATGCATGATCGAAGGAAGTGTCATATGAATGCATTGTATTAGATTCTGAGGACCTGAGAAGTGCAGTAAGTAAGGTATTGACCTTTATAAAAATGGACATATAGACATTGAGGGCATTTGTGCCTCTGACTAGGTGATTTATACAGATGCTAGAAGATCCATCTTAGACTACTGTGTGTTAGTAGAGGAAAAATTGGTCTCTTGGAAGAGTGAGAAACAATTTGTTCTAGAGTGCTCAACAACAAACACAAAGTACAGAGTCATCGCTTTAGGGGTTGCCCAGATGATGTGGCTCAGAGCCTTGTTGGTCAATCTCAGAGTGGACCAATGAACCCAAATGAAGTTGTGGTGCGACAACAAGTCAGCAATCAACATTTCTAATAACCTGGTGCAACATGATAAAATTAAACATGTGGAGATTGATGGATTCTTCATCAAGGAAAAGTTAATAATGGGCAACTGGAGCTAAGTGATGTAGCCATTGGAGAGCAAGTGGCTAACTACCTTATTAAAGTACTTAGTTCATTTGATTTGTCTAGGTTATGTGACAAGATGGCTTAGTGGATATAATTTGCCCATCTTGAGGGTGAGTGTTGCGAATTGGACCTTATTTAGGGTCTTACTGGTAAAAAGGGAATACTAAAAAGTTATATGCGTTTATTAGTAAAACATTATAATCCCATATTTAAGACAATTTTATGAATATACAAAGCACGTTTTGATCAATTGTTTCATTTTGATGCAACAAAAGCACAAAATTCACAAGCGACGAGGTATTTATCACTAAATATTTATTTGCTACCTAAAAAGAAAAAAAAAACCAATTAACATAATTCTAATGTTCATTTACTAGAAATACATAGAAACTTGAAATCAATAAAGCCACGTGTTATGAGTTTTTCATTACTTGTTGAAAAATAGATTCTATTAATTAAGTTTGCAATCTGTTGCAATACTACAGATAATAACAAAATTTAGGAGACAAAGCATAGGAAAAAAATCACCAAAAAAGTAAGTCTTTCAATTCTACGATGATATAATATTTCTTGTAACTCTTAATGTCTCACCCAAGAAATAAATATTAAAGTAGAAGAAATAACAAATTCAATTGTAAATTTTATGAGTGGCTTTGTTTAAGTTTTATTGTTGCCCCAAATCTCTATTTATAATCTCAAAACCACTTGAAATATTTGATATATTAAAAAAAATGATTACATTGAGAAGATGAGAGAGTTCTCTTTGTATGAGAAAAGTTAAGAAAGAGACTTTATGATGTATTTTTATACTTATAACTGATTTTTGACGTCTTTTAGTCATCTATCTTTTTATCTGGACCGTTAAAAAGGTGTACATTATTATATTTTTGAGGTTGGTTATTTTTGCCTTGTTTAAATTCTTCTCTTCTTTTGTCTGTTAAAACAACTTCTCCTTCCTCATTGGTTATATTAAATTTTATCAGTATGAGATTGTTAAATTATTACAACGAAATGGTTTCTGTCATTATTCACGTTTTTTATTGCTGTGCAGTTTAGGTAAATAATTTCTGGAACAACACAGGGTTGCATGTCCTTTGTCTTTGTAACCAGTTTTCCTTTGTTTTCTGATGACTTTAGGCTTAGCCCGTTGTTGAAATGAACCTGGATACTAAAATTGGCCTATTGATATGCTTTGAGATAGAAAGTTGGAGCTACTTAGCTTGGGCTAGCTTTGGGTTTTACTTTGGCCAGAGCCCCATCAATTCCACTATAATGAAATTAATGAGATATTTGATAATTCCTCTCTACTAGGAAGATTATCTTACATTGTGAATATTTATTTTCCAATTCAATGGATTAATATAATTTGTTTTTAACAAGTACTACTTAACACTTGCTCATCCTGTCTGATGCAACTTCCATGTCAGATTGAATAAGAAGTTATTTTTGGCAATCTGACCAGATGATTACCAATGCTTAAAAGGCATGATCTCTTTTTACTTAAAGAAAATTTTCATTTAGCACAGATTCAAATATAAATCAAAATGAGAGTATAAATCATAGAAAGAAAATTAGGAAGTGCTAGTGCTTCCCTTAAAAGTGTTGCAAAGTTAGGATGAGTACTAAACATCTAACGAAAAAGCCCCACAATAATATAATTTCCACAATAAATTTAAATTAATATTTAGAAAAAAACCAATTTTTTGCTGACCTTTTACCCACCAGGCAAGATAAATATGATAATTCTCTTGAAAGCCTCTTGTCTGAAGCATGCCTTCCAACAAACCTTCTTTTAAAGAAGAAAAGTCCATCAAATTTATTATAAGGGAGCCCTCCATGAACAGTTCTTTACTGTTCTGGAGAAAATCAAGGACGGCCAGTGTAGAGAACAACTGATCTTATGATTAGTTTTTAAAGAAAAATCTCAATCTCATTGTCTTGTATAAACCATGCGATGCCCATCTAAAGTGAGAAGATTCTATGGTTAGGAGAAATGTAGCATTTGTTAATTTCCCTCTGGAGGTGATAGTCTCCTAATCATTTCTCCTCATTTCTGAAGTAAAACCAGCTGATGTGATCTAATGTCCTAACAGTGATGCTAACTTGAAGTGTGACAAAGAAATTTTCTTAGCTACGTAGTCTTCGTGTTCTGTAATTATACTTATTATATGATTCTAAGATTTTGCTGTTCTGAATGAAATAAAATCATTTACTCTGTAAAATGTTGTGTTGCAGATTCAATTAGTTACTGTGTATAGTCTAGCTGAAGCATAATGTTCAGTAGTGTTTGTTGTTGGGCTGCTGCCAATGTCTGATTAATGGTTCCTATGGATGTATGGAGCAACCAGATAGCCGCTTCTATTAATAACTTTAATTTGGGCATATGGTTTCTTGAATCAAATTTAATTCATGGTGTAATACAGACTCTTTTGAACTGTAGGTCATTTCCAATGAGTTACAAGACAACTCTTTTCCTAATTTACAAGGCAACAATTAAATAACTATAGACAGTTAACAAAAGTTTTTGTTAAGCAGAAGAAACCATCTGATAAAAAAAATTGTTTCCTAAGTTTAGCTCTCATCATTTGGAAAAATTATTATATCAAGACACCTTATGCAAATTTATATCAGGTGTCCAATAACAGAGTCTCATGTGGCAACCCAGACCCAAACTGTGTATGTCAGTGGGCCCAAATTGCCACCTGGCCCCCTATTATTAGAATTTGCATCAGATGTTCTGATGCAATAATTTCTCTTCTGATCAGTGTAACTATTCTTTTAAGCTTTAAAGCCTTAAAAATTGTCAGGATATATTGTTGTAATTTTAATACATCTAAGCCCTCAGATCATTGTAAATTTATTTTGAGATTTGTATTTTATAAAACTAATGTATATTCTTTTCATATGTAAGTAACCAGATGATCCTTAATTAAACATTTGTCAAAGTGGTTTTCAAATGAAAATGTTAATTGGATTGGCAAAATTTCCATAGATTTATACAGATTTGTTAATTGGATCAGGAAAATTTCCTACTGCTTAATTTTTATAAAATTTTGAAGTACTTTTTTATATGAGAAATAATTTTATCTTACGCCACAGATCAAGCAGAGCATGCACAGAACCATAGCGAATGGGACATAAGATACCAATATTATTAATTTATGTCAAGCTGTAGGGAAAGTAGAAGACAATAGGGAAAGTAGATAGTTAATATAAATATCACTATTAACTTGCTATTATTCCTTGCGCTGAACGTACATCTACCTTATTTCATTCTGCCGGATAATTACATGCAGCCATAGTACGAATCTAAGCATACAAATCAATAAAAGCAACCACCACCTAATTGCTTTCTTAGCATCAAAGCATGGAGGAGGAAATTCTTTGCACAGTTTCAATCGCTTCAGAGGTCGTAAAACGCAAGCAAACAATGAGATGTTTCAGAAGCCATTGTTTATTAATTTCACTAGATGTAAAGACTGCAGAAAACTTGGCTGAGTGAGCCCACAAGCTAAAAATAGGAAAACCTCTTTTCGTCCTTTGAGAAGAGAAAAATGGCTTGTGTTATAATTTTCATTAATCAATCCCTTTCTATGGCAATGCCCCTGTATTTATTGAGGGACTCTTCATATATTAAGAAGTAGAAACTCATTATATCTTTGATTTATTTCTTCTTGTCTTCTTTTGGAGTTAATACTCTGATAAATAGTATTCCTTAAACAGCTTGCTTGAGATATGTTTGTCTCCAACAAGCTCTTGAATTCAGTATTTTGTATTCAGCAGTTAATGCTCAGTAGTTTTACAGGGTAACTTCGCGAGACAATTTGATAGGGCAGCCCTCCTACCATATTTTGGTAAATATTAAAATTTATAGAGTAGAAATTTTTGAGTGATGCAACCAACATCCCAACCAAAAAAGGTATTGGTAATGGTTGTGTTAAGTTTAAATCATAAAATTTTACTAGAAAGGATGATGATTATATCAACATTCAATTATAAATTTATATCGAGAAGTAAAAATAACTCCAAGAAATTAAGATAAACATTGTTGTTAATCTGAGAGTTTTGTGGCACGGAACTTTTAAACTTAATGATTTTCTTTTAGCCTCAACTTGAAATTTATCTTTTTAAAACTGATATTTCAAATTACTATACATAATCATTATTTTAGGGTTGAAGTAATTAATGATATTTGATTTGAGTTTTTGGAGTGAATAATTTTGGAGAGAATTGAATTTTTTTTGTGAGGTATTTAAGATATATATATATATATATATATATATATATATATATGGTATATAGAGTATGAATAATTATATGTTTATGCATTCTTTCTTTTGTTAATATAACCTCTTTTGTGAACATACATCACTTTCTACCATTGGGAGGAAACAAGCTTCTATTTGCTCTTCTTTTATAAAGGTATACAAGAGCTATTAATAAACTTCATTATCTCCACACTTTTTTTTTGTGAAGCTCTTATAGATTACTCATGATGCTCGTGCCAATAGCAACTTTGCTTGAGCTTCGTCCCTCTTCTCTTGCCTCATCCAAAATCCCCATCTCCTTCAAATTCTCTCTCACTCACTCACTCTCTCTCTCTCTCTCTCTCTCTCTCTCTCTCTTTCTCTCTCTCTCTTTCTCTCTCTCTCTCCCTCTCTCCATTGTGTATGTTTATTATTGTGTGGGATGCGTTTAAAATGTTTCGAGGAGATAATATTCAATTATGATAAAATATATACATTTGTACTTTTCTAAACTTAAATGTAAGCAACAATCTCAATTTTCTTAAAAAATTAATAAAAATTATCTTAATTAATTTTCTCCAAAAAAATAGCTAATTAATTATCAACCATGGGGTAATTAGAAAGTTATATGCTATTTATGGAGAAATCTTAGGAATAAAAATTTGTTCCTCATTTATAAGTCAATACTCTTCTCATTGATGACTAACTTGGATATAATTCCTTACTTTTTAGTAATTAAACATCTTTTTGTGTCACGTAAATAATATTTCGAAGCTCTTGAAGATCTCATATAGCTAAGCATTAAAATTGACTTGGTCAATATTCCTGTCTTTGAAACTCCCATATAAAATTTCTTTAGTTCACCTATTTTTGAATTCATTAATATTGAGTGTCTATTTGCATCAAAATTTTGTGTCCATTTAATGTGATTGTATTCTCACTCTCAACTTTGTATTTAATAGACTATGTGATGAGCATGAATCTCCTAAACATCATTAAAAATATTATTCTCAACTTGTCCCTCATTTATATATATATATATATATATATATATTTATGTAGGTCATAGGGTACACTTGTTTGTTTTCCTGATATGTGATACTTTCCTAAAGCTATTGAATTCAACACCTCACCTCACCTTTTTGCACTATATAATATGTAGTAATCTAATTTTATTTGCCTTTTAGATGTAATTAGAGGACAATTATAAATCTTAAGGGCAATAACATTACAAAAGATTTTACATCTCATTAAACTAAGAGTTCTTAAGGAAATTATATTCATCATCAAATTTTTTAAATAATTGATATTGTCAAATGAAATAGAAAAATCACTTTCTCATTAATTATTCAATTTTTATACAAATTAAATTTTTAAATTTTCATATACATGAAGTCATAAAAATTTGGTGTATGGTAATAACATCTCTAAATTTCAACTTATCTAACTAGAAATTTTTGAGTTCAAAACAAATCATTAGGTGCACTTAACCTAATCAAGCACAAAAAAAAACACCATCAGAATCTATTCAACTATAACTACAATAACAACTGCTAACTTCTTCACTTTATAATTTTTATTTACCTTTTAGTTTCTTTTTCATTATGCTAAAAAATATTTTTTAGTTTTCATTATTTAAATTATATTGATATGAAGAAATTTTGTGCAAATTTTTGGCACATTAATCCATATTTTTTGCATATTTTATGATCATGTGACACCTAATAAAGGTATTTTCTTCATGTTGTACAGGTGACATGGATTATGCTACTTGGAGGTGAAAAAAAGGCAAATTGGGAGCATAAAGAGAAAAGTCGCACTAGCACACCTGTCCCATGCTTAAGTGCACCCACACCAAGTTGTTAAAGGTGACGCGCCTATGCCCAATGTAAGCGCACTCCCACCAGGTCCACATCATAGATGTCTGCAAGACAGAGCGGGTGGCATACCAACACCGAAACTAGGGTACTCTACCTTGTAACCAGAATATATACTTGTCCCAATCCAAGCTTAGTGCTCCCGTGCCAAGAATGGGTCATGGTGTGTCGAGTTCACAGATTTCAAATTTGAGAAAATTTCTTATCTTTGGAGAAGCATTGGTTATAAATACATGCTTTTTAATCAATGGGAGACATCTGGAGGCTGCGGGAAGCTAGGGTTTCATAAAACATTGAGAGCACTTAAGTGCCCTAAGGGTTTTCTTCCTTCTTCTTTGAGGGAGAAAACCTTTAGTGGTATTTATCTCATATTTTCTTGGTGTGATTGAGAGGAGTTATAAAAGAGGATTTTCTACTATAGATAAGGATTACTTCTAGAGCAAAATCATTGTAGGACAAGGTATGTTGATTGTGTGGAGAGGAAACATGTTTTATAAGTTCTTTATCTTCAGTTTTCCAATAGTTTTGTGTGTTTTTGATGATGCAATTTCTGGTTTTACAACATATGTCGAGTAACTAATATCCTTTCATGCATTTGTGATGTCAGGCTAGTGGGTTCTTCGTGGTTTTTCCTATATTTTTACATATCTAACACCTATTCTTCCATTTTTAAATACGACCAGCTTACCTATGCATGTAAGGTTGTATTTTTCTATCATGTGAAAAGACAGATTTGAATGGTATATATGTTAAAATTAAAGGCTAAGTGTTAGACATGTAAATACATAAGAATTGGGTGTATGTACGTAAATGCCCCAACCCTAGATTTGCATACATACCACTCAACTCTTATGTATTTATATATCTAACATTTAAATTTCAATTTCTTAGTATACACCACCTTACCTATGCATGAAAAGATATGTTTAACTGATTAAAGTTAAAATAATGGTATTTCTGATGTGATACGGATTTGGGCGGTATAAATATAAAAAGTATGCATGTTGTAAGGTTAACCTTCCAATATTCATTTACTTGTGATTTGACAAATTAGGAAGTTAAAACACAACATAAAATATGACTTGTGCCCTTTGCATAGTGGAACAAATAGGTTAACCATAAGAATATAGTGAAATAGGCATACTCTCATCAGGGTTTTGCAACCTATATAGAGGATGTGAAGAATCATATGAAATGTTGAATGACTACGTAAAACTTAATTGTAATATGGTTTTTTATTCTTTTCATGTCCTAGGTATAGGATAAGGTGAAATAATTATCCCTGGTCAACAATTATCATATAGGGGAACTCCTAGGAAAAACATAGAATCACAACGCCCAAATCACATAAGCATGAGCCTGTCGGCATTATTTTTAGTTGTGGAGTTGCCCGTTGGAAACTGTCGGTGGCCAAAATCAAAATCCTGTCGCCCGCTTTGGAAAGACATTTAGTTTTTATATATATAAGTTTAGAAAAATATGAAATCAAACTAATCACATATTTTTCATAGTTTAAATGAAAGAGCACTATACCTCAAACCCTGTATCTATCTCAGGATAATGCTCGATTAAATAAACTAAAAAGTATTTGACATTCGTTTGGTCTGCAAAACCATTTTATTTGCCGACAACTTCCTCTATTTAATACGAAGAATTAAATAGAGTTTGTATTAAGTTGGGTTCGGAAAAGCTTTCTATAAGGGCAAGCCCTTATAGTTAATTACATCTTAGATAATCGAAGTTACCTATGAAAATTCTCGATAAAAACCAGGAATTATTATCTTCAAAGAGGTTAAAAAGATGAGACTTTTCAACGAGATCGGACAAAGAGGTGTGAAAGGGGAATGACTCAAATTTTGAAAATTTATTATGAAATGCAAACGAGGAAGAACTAAGGGATGTCATAGATCTGGAGGAGAACCTCGGTGAGCACCCAGTCTATCCTATGGTTTGGCTTCAATTTTGGAGAGAAATTATTTAAATTCTTCATCCTACCAATTTTATTAATTAGGGCTTACATTTGTGTGAAACAATCACACAAATAGCCTCGAAGATGTGAGGGTTTAGGTTGTGATGAACGACAATCTCGGAAATTTAAGGATTTACGTTGCATAAGCAAACCACCTCGAATTCCTATAGCTTAGTTATTTAATTCTAATAAGAAATATGCTGTTGTAGATCCTCTTGCTATTGAAGATGGTCTTGCTGCCCACAGGAAGACTCCAAGCTCCCCATTGTGACGAGTTTAAGTTTTCTAATGTGTCAGGTTATAATGCCAAATCAGATGTCCCTATGGTTATGGTTCCTTAAATATTATGGTGCATATTAAATTTGATTAGAGTGACACCGGTTAAGATTCTACGGTTCCCTCATTCCGGTATCACTATTTTCTATCGGATTCACTTATTCCAAATGAATTTACTAAACTTAACTTAACGACTTCCATACTTTCATTTAGATTGTGGGAAATCTTGTTAGCAACCGTAGGTTACCTCCTTCAAGGGAATCCCGATCATCCGATAGAGACATCTTAAGTTAGTTGCAATTATTTTTTTGTGATGTTTGTGATTAAATTTTGAGTTGACTTATACTTTAATGGTTGTGGCAGTGAATTTTATCTTGGTTGATTTTAATTTGGTTTTGGTTTCACGACTATCCTAACAATTTTGACTTCATGCAAGTTGACATCGTTGTTTAACATGCATGCTCAAGACAAGAAGTACAAAAAGGTAAATGCATTAATTTAAAAGCGTACTTGTCGATTCTTTTCGTTCCACCACCTGAAAGGTTAGTATTTGCAAAGCATGTACATAATTTTGAAAGGTATTTAAATTGCATGAGTAAATGAAGGTTTAGCTACAAAACCTCAATTTATGACTTTATTGAATCTTAGAAGATCCTAGTTGATGATTTTAGAACAAAATATGACAAGTCCAATTTGCCCTTCAGAATGTCCAATAGATTTCAAAGTGCTCGAGCCATGTCCCCGGGCCATTTTGAAAATCTCTTGAAATATTCTGAGTTCTTTTTTGGACTTATCATATTGTTCCATTAATCATCTGAGATTGAAGTGTGACTATCCCGTTATTTAGTGAAACTTGAAATTAATTATCCCGAGGATATGATACCCGATTAATCAATTGATGTTTCATTTAAAGGTATGTGAGTGGGTGCCCCTAAGGCAAGTTTATGTCATTTAAAGATTATGGTGCCCATAGTTAAAGTCAGGCTTGTAGTTTTTAAAGATTTTAATCACCATTCATATCATCTTCTAAATCCAATCGATTGAGTTTAGACATCGAGCTTAGGTCATTACTGAGCTTTTAACAATCATAAAAGGTGAAATGATGATTGTCAAAATTTTGATTTAAGTGATATGTATTCTTATCAAATAGTCAAATCATTAACTTTGGGCTTAAGAGAAAAAAATTATCATCTTTCCGACGTAAGCTCATTACTTAAGAATCATTTGATCTTGGTTGACTTCCAAGTCATGAAGGTTAGGAGAATTATGATTTCGTCGATGTTGTGCAAGGGTGATGAGTGAGTTTCTAACTTTTAACCCTATTTTATTTCAACGATTCAAACATATTTATTTGGATCAAAATTACCCATTTTCCCTTGGTTAATCCTAAATTTTGATTAAGACACCAAAATCTAGAACGACTATTTTGCTCTTGGGACAATTCACTTCGTAACTCATTAAATATAACTCAAATGACTATGAGGGTTTAGAGTGTCATATCCATGAGGTAATTATAATGTTAGAGAAGAATATGTGGACTTCTCAAAATTTAATTTAAATTAAATATTTATTTAAACCCACCCAAAAAATAGGATTTTTAGAAATTGATTCATTTAACATGTTTAAAATAAAGTTTTTTATTTATGAAAAAATTATTAGAGCTTTCCCTAGGTCAGAGAAATACTTAGAAAAAAATTCATAATTGTATTTAAATTAAGTGACTTAACTCTGTAGCTATGACATTCTTTCTTCTTTCTTTCTTTGTAGGTTTCTTGGCCAGTCCCTAATCCACATTTTTTGTTTAGATAAAGTCATAAGAGCTTAAAGGTTTCTTTCCTTTGACTTTGGATTTACTGGATAGCTTCAAAAAATGCAAAACATGGGTTATTGAAAAAGTGATTTTCAGTTGGGTTGGGTCGACTACCTTCACAACTTAATAGACTTAAGGTCTCAATAGTCTGGGAGAATGGGTCTCTACAACCGCGACTAGGCTATATCTACTCATCTAGGTTTTTTTCTACTTGTTGATATACCCCCTTGGGCACAGTCATTTCCCTTGTTGAGTTTTTGTAAGCGAGTGCCATAAGCCCTCTCAACTTAGTGATGGTTATCTTCTTAGTTACGGTGATTCACCTTATATCTAGTAGCCTAGTTCTCATTTGACAGTTAAGAGGATTTTCCTATACTCAAACAGCTAAAAATCTCCTTGGTTACCTAATTTTCTTTCCTAAGGAAATACACAAAGATATTTAACTCAACTTAAGTTTTTTTAAATTAAATTTACAAACATATCACACAAGTTCTTTCTATTTACAGATTAATATCTAAGTTCTAATATTTATATTAGGTGTCATAAATTTATGCAATAAAAAGGCATAATTCCTCTACGAAAATTTAATATTTGTAATTATTTAGATGTGGTATTAAAAACTAGATATTATACATACAAATATAAAAATTTAAGTACTATTTATGCACAAGAAAAAATTATGCGGCAGGCAAGTAAATCTGTAACCGCCCTTCTTATTTTGCTTGAGTTTTGATCTTTTGGCACTAATTATGATGAGTCGGCCAACATCAATCATTTTCGTAGAGGTATCATAGCTCGGACAACCAAATTCGTTAGCCACGTTATTCTGCGAGTAATTTATTACTCGGTTACTTTTAGGGGGGCAAAAATATAAAAATAGAGCATGCATGCATGGTTGCTTGCACTGCTCGGTAACTTGACAATGAGGACTCCGCTATAAAAGATGGAAAATGTACGCAACGGTCTATAGGTAATTAATGGTTATGCAGGTCATAGATATGAATGCGATTGACTGATGGGAATGACTCAACTTGTTGACGAGACAGCCTTTTTGCTTAGATGGAGCGCAAGTCCGCCACCAGCACGAAAATAACAAATGGAGATATTTACAGGAGATATTATGCATGATCAATCATTTTATATTTATATTTATTTTTATTTCGATATTAAATTAATAGAGACTTATAATTCTTGTAATATGCAAAAAAAAATTTACGGCAGTAGAGTAGTTATTTATCATTTTTATAGAATTGCATGAAAATTTACCATGCGCTCGAGTAATTAAAGTGTCAGGTAAAACACCGTTAGTTTTACGTGAAAAGCATTGAAAAAGAGAAAAAAATCAAGGAACATAACCCAGCTATATTCTTGAATAATGGAAGATTGGATTGTAAAGATTGAATTACAAAGTTGATCGCGGAACATAATCCGTTGTAAGGCAGAAACCTACAGGAGTTGTGATCCACGTAAGCAATAGTTCGACATATAGATCATAGTGGTGAGCTGCAAAAATATGCATATGATGCAAAGATAATAGTTGGGAGCTACATGAATTGTAGTAATGTCCATAGGTCACAAATGTCTGAGTTTGGATGAGTTGCATGAATTGTGATAATGTTCGTAGGTTGTATAGGCCGGAGGGAGCTGCCTGTGTTGTGATCAAATTCCTAGGATGCAGAAGCTGTATTTGGGAGCCACATGAGATGTGATGAGTTTCTAGGCCACAAATGTAGGATTTGGGAGTTGCATGAGTTATGATAGCAATCATAGACTGCTGATGCCGAAATTGAGATCCGCATGAACTGTGATAACGTCTGTAAGTTGAAGAAGCATGTAGTAGGGAGCACATGAGTTGTGGAGCACGTATGCTGTAATTGGTCACATAAACCACAATGGTGAGTGATACACCTAAAATATATAGTCTTTTTATACACATTTTTATACCTATTTTTGAGATTTTGCACTTTAATGAAATGAATTTGTATGTTTTTCTTTTAGGTACAATCAAATTGATAAAAAATGGTAAAAAGAGTAAAAAAGGATCAAATTTGGAGTAAAAATAAAAAAGGTGCATCAAATGAACTAAGGCGCCTAAACACACAAGACTGGCGCTAATTATTCAGAAAGAGTCGCGCTTAAGAGTCAAGTACCTCGTGCTTAAGCGCAGAAGTAGTTATTTAATGATTCATTAAATTTAAACGAATTATTGAAGAGGTGTTTGAAGCAACCCTTGGTAAAAACGTGAGAAATAGTTCATAGACATGAAAATTCATTCAATTGGCTTTTTCTAGAAGATTCATTGAATGGAGACCAAGACACCTCTTAGATTTTTATTAAAGAAGACTTGGATCATCAAAGAAGAGTTCAATCCACATACAACAGCCATCATTCATCCAAGTAACTGACGTCTCAGCCGCAGCCGCCAACCACCTTTTATTTTATTTTGAGTTTTAGCTTGTATTGTGAGTAAAGGAAGAGAATTCAAAGGAACTTCAAGACATTTGGTGAAGAGGATTTGAGATAAGTTTTTATCTTTGTGACTACATTTGGTTTTAATTTAAATTTCTTATTCATGTGCGTGATTTATACTTTTAAACTCAATTGTGGTTGTGTTTTCTCCATGGATTCTGTGTAGTTTTCTTTAACTTTTTTCCTTAAAATGATTAGTGATTACGTATTGAAAGGAAGTTGTGTGAAGTATTAGACTTTAATGTTGGAAGAAGTTGTGATGATTTTAAATATTGTACTTCATTCACTCCTTGATTTGACCAAGTAAGATGTTAATACTTGTTGTGAGAACATGTAAGACCCAAGATGGTATTGTCTCAATCAACAAATGGTAGGAATCACATTTGACTTCATGGATGAGAATGTAGTTCATGGGGTTGAGTGAAATTAAAAGGGGAGATAAACTTTGAAGGGTGTCGAATTAGAGGACTTTAGAGTGACAGGCTAAAGCCCCCAATTTGATTTATAGTTTTAGGTTTTGATACAAGATGTTAGCCCCCATGTGTAGAGAGAAGAGGAAACTCTAAAGTGAGAGCTAGTTTCTTCCCTACCCAACCGGTCTTCAAAACTATTCAAATTATAAATTAGCCAATTTTCTTTATAACATCTCTAATAAGGGTAAAGAATATTGTTTCTCCTATTTGACACAACACAATTAGATTACATCCACAACAGAATTTCTATACTTGTTATTGATTCATGATAAGGAAAAAGATATTCTATTTATATTGCCTTCATCTTACAAGTATTTAGTTAAGCTAGTTTGTTGCTTACTTTATTTTAAATTGTCAAAAATTTATTAAAAGAGTTGAACTTTCATTCCTATTTTAGCATCTAGAGTTTAAGTAAAAATATTTTGCTAAGTAGAATTTTGATATCTAATTTCTTAATTTTGTGAAGTTGGATATTGTATTTATCCCTGTGGGTTCGATATTCGGGGCTTAATCAAAAATTCTTATATTACTTGATACTTAAATATTATAACTTTATTCTTATTTGCTTCATAGTAAAGAGTTTACCTAGATTTTGCTTTAAATCAAATTTTTGGTTTTGTTGCAAAGAAATAATTATTATTAAGAAAATTAAGCATATAATCGCATACATAAAAATTAACTTATATACAAAAAGCTAGGATCAAGTTTCTGGCGCTGTTGTCGGGAATAATTAACAAAATTTTTAAAGAAATTTTTAAGAAAGCAAAATATTTACTTTAATAAAGTCTTATTTAAACTTTAAGGTTTATTATGGGAATATTGTAATTTATTTTTATATAAAGTTCTTATTTGTGTGTTTTTATTTTTGTATGTTTTATGTTTTATTTTATGTGTTTAATAGTAATATATGCGTAGTCCAGGTTCCACGAGACTTGTAGCTTTCGATTCTAAATTAGAAAAAACTATTAAAAAAATTAAAAATTAAAAATTACTGAAAAAATTCAAAATTTTCAAGAAATGCTAAATCAAAATAATCAAGATGCTGAAGAGTTTAAACCCTTAAGAGATTATATAAATACTACGGTGGTTGAACTTCTTTGTAGTACTCAAAAATCTGTTGTAGTGGCTAATTCATTTGAACTTAAACCCGTTAATATCCAAATGGTATCAAATAATCAGTTTTGGGGAGCACCAACTGACGATCCAACTTTACATCTTGCTAATTTTCTAGAATTGTGTGTTATACATTTAAATATGTGTCGGTGATTATTTCGGGTTAGTTTGTGGGGTTGCCCGTAAGAAGCTGTCGGTCGTCGGAATCGAAATCCCGTCGCCCGCTTCGGAAGGACGTTGAAGTATGAAATCAAACTAACCCCATAATTTTCATGGTTTAAAATGAAAGAGAACTGTACTTCAAATCCTGTATCTATCCCGAATGATAAACACAAGACTTGAGGATGAGCCTCGATCAAATAAACTAAGGAAATTATGACGTCTGTTTGGTCAGCGAAACATTTGTATTTGCCGACAAGTTTCCCTATTTAATATAAAGGATTAAATAAGGTTTATATTAAGCTGGGTTCGGACATGCTTTCTATAAGGGCAAGCCCCTATAGTTAATTACATCTTAAATGACCAAAGTCACTTAAGAAGACTCTCGATAAAAATCAAGAAATATTATCTTCAAGGAATTTCAAAGGGTAGGACTCTTCAACGAAATCACACGTAGAGGTGTGATAGGGGATTGGTTCAAATTTAGAACATTTTATTATAGAATCCAAAGGAAGAAGAACTAGGGGATGTCATGGATCCAGAGGAGAACCTCAGTGACTTCCCAAGCTATCCTAATGTTTGGCTTCAGTTTTGAGGAGAAATATTTGGGTGTTTCATCCTGCCAATTTTATTAGTTAGGGCTTACATTCGTGTGAAATGACCACACAAATAACCTGGAAGATGTGAGGATTTAAGTCGCGACAAACGACAACCTCAGAATCTTAAGACGAGTTAGGACTTATATTGTATAGCAGGGCTCTGCAAAGGCCTAAAGGTAAGGTGAGGATTTACATTGCATAAGCAAGCGGCCTCGAAGTCCTATGGCTTTGTTGTTTAAGTCTAAGGATGGAAGATTGGTTTAGCTAGGGAAGACAAGTTTTGCTGTTGAAGATGACCGTGCTGCCCACCATGCTAGCTCCAAGCTCCTGCCGCGACGAGTTTAAGTTAGCTATTGTGTCAAGTTATAATATCAAATCAGGTGGCCCTATGGTTTGAAGTTCTTTAAATTTTATGATGGGCATATTAAAGTTGATTAGAGCGACACCGGTTAGGATCCTACGGTTCCCTCGTTCCGGCATCACTATTTTCTATTGGATTCACTTAGTCCAAATGAACTTATTAAACCCAACTTAATAAGTTCCATAATTTCATTTAAACCGTGGGAAGCCTCGTTAGCAATCGTAGGTTACCTCCTCCGAGGAATTCCCGATCATCCGATAGAGGCATCTTAGTTTAGTTGAAGTTTTGGTTTTGTATGATGTTTGTGATTAAATCTTGAGTTATTTTATATTTTGAATGTTGTGGCAGTGCATTTTATCTTGGTTGATTTTAGTTCTGGTTTTCGGTATGGTTATGATTATGATTAACATGCAAGTTTATGTTGTTTTCATGCATGTAGGTAAATGCAAGCATAAAACATGTAAGGAAAAGACAGAAGAAAGACGGTATTATAAAATGTTAAAGCGTACCTGGTGAGTCTTCTCGTTCCACCACCTGAAACTTAAAATGCATGTGAGGGCTTTTATGAGGAGCAGAAAAAGTAAAGTTCTGGGGGGGTTTCCTAACTCTATGTTGTATTTTGTTAAGTCCTTAAAAGTTTAAGGATGATTCCTTTAAGCAAAGAATATTAAGTTTAATAGGCCTCTGAGGTATCCAACAAGTTAAGAGGGGGAGACAGGTCCATGCCTCTCCCTCAACATCTAGTGAAAAGCCTCGAGTCCATTTAAACTTATCATTTTGCTTAATGGTCCATCCTGTAAATATCCTTAATACTCAGTGAACATCGATGTTTCAATTATCCCTAAGAAAAGGGTAATTATCATTTATCATTTAATTTGAAAGTTATGTGGGTGAAGACCATTAAAGGGGCAAGTTATTGTAATTTGAACACTTAGCCAAATTTTAATATTAATTGGGCTTAGTGGTGTTTCAAGGATGTTTGATTTTATTTATGTTTATTTCTCTAATCCTCTTTTAGTCAATTTTGATTTAGCCTAAGTCACCACTAAGCCCTTACGACCTTGGTGAGTGTCTTAATTAGTTTTGAAAAGGTTTAAATTTTAAATGGTCATGATTCATGATTTGAATTTTATTTGAAAATCAAGGTAGGGGTATTAAATTGATTAACTTCAAAAATTCATACCCCTAAGTCCAGGATCATTCAATTTTAATAAACTTCCAAATTTTAATAATTTAGAAATTTATTAATCTTAATTGAGAAAGTGAGATTGGTTTCTGCCAATTAAACCCCTTTATGTTTCAAACATTAAATAAATTGATTAAGATCAGAGGTTACCCATTTTCCCTCCTTGAATTAGGCCTAAATG
>NEWO01000485.1:391103-433231 GCA_003013225.1 Phalaenopsis aphrodite
TTTTGAATATGAATTGGATGCCAATTTGGAGGTTAAGGTAATCAATTGGGTGAAATTTGGGGACTTAGCCAATTTGGGGCTAAATTTGGGAATTTTGGATTTAGGCCAAAATCAAATGGATTTGAAACTTCACCAAGGTCAATTGATGGTTTATTTTGATGTATAGGAATGTAATTAAGATTTTTCAACTTTAATTGATGCCAATTGACTAGGCTATGGGTTCAATTGGGTGAGATTAAGTCATATGGTCAAAATTTGGGTTTTGACCCAAATCAAAATTGGGCTCAAATCATGGACCAATTGAGCTTGGATTTGGTTTAGTTTGGTCATATCAAAAGTGAATATGAGTTTAGGATTGGAATTTGGGTCAATTAAGATCAAATTGGTGGACATTTGAGATGGATTTGGGGAATGTTGGGTCTTTAAAGGGCAATTTGGGGATTTTGGTTAAAGATGGTCAAATTGAACAAATTGGGTAATGTGATAGTTGAAAGAAATGAAATTGGGAATATTTGGGATTAATTGAGATTTTTTGGGAATTTTTGGAATTTTGGGATTTTGGGTCAAAGAGGGGTATTTTGGTAATTAGGGGGTGTCTTAGGGGTAAGAGGCCAAGATGAGTATTTTGGTAGAGTTGAGGCACCAATCATCACCAATAAGCCATGGACCAAAGGAAACCCCATTATGGGTCCTCTACATAGTGGTCTTAGTCAAACCATAGCCATAGGGCTAGTAGGTTTAGGGGGACATCTACATGAGTATCCCAAAAGGTCAAGGGATCTAGACAAGAAATTTGAGTTCAGGGTTGTGAGTGAATGTGGGTGTAGATGAGTGTAGTGAATGCCTTAGCTCCAGACAAAGACCTAGGGTCAACCTTGAGGTTCAGCAATCCTAAGGGTGACTCATCTTGAGTTTCCCCACAGTGACCCCACCTACTAAGTATTTAGAGTTTGAGAGCAATATGTGGAACTCTAAGTTGAGTAAAGAAGAGGGTAGAATTTCTAATGGTGAGGGTTCCAAGTCTAGTTTTCTAGGAATAATCAACAAGAAAAGTCCTATGGCTAGACCCTAGGCTATTAAAGAGGAGAAACTAAACCTCATCCAAAATTGAGGTCAACAATATGATGGTGTATTAGATGATGCTATGAGACTTAGATTATTTGTTTTGTCACTTAAGGATAAGGCTAAGATATGGTTACATTTGTTATCACCTCGATCTATTAGAACTTGGGGTGAATTAGCGCAGAAATTCCTTGTTAAATACTTTCCACCATAAAAAACTGTGAAGTTTAGAAATGATATTACATCTTTTTGTCAGTTTGAAGGGGAATCTATTTATGAAGCTTGCGAACAATTTAAGGAAATCTTAAGAAAGTTTCCACACCATGCTATACTAGATTGGTTAATAATTCAAGCCTTTTACAATGAATTAGTTTGTTCTCTTAAATTTATTTTGTCGCTGTTGGTGGTTCATTGAAGTCAAAACCATTTAATGATGCTTATGCTTTAATTGAAGATATGACTATAAATAATTTCAATGGCCCTCTAAAAGGGTAAATTTTAAGAAAGTAGACAATATTCATGAAACTGATATAATGTTTGCAAATCAAGTTGTTGCAATTTCAAGGAAGTTAAACTAATGTGGAATGAATTTTTCTCAACCAATTGCAATGATTGAAGAGAATTCATCAGGAAAGATTGTAGATTTTCAAGCATCATCAGAATCTTTGAATGTCATAAATAATAAACAAAATAACCCATATTCATATTATAACCCATGTTGGAAGAACCATCCCAATTTTAATTGGAATAATACTTCAAGTGATAATAATCAGCAATAGGGGAACTATCAAGTAAACACATTAGGAAACTGAAACAACCAATGGAATAGTAATTATAGACCTACTTATCCTCCTGGTTTTAATAGTAATCCACAGATTAAAGAGAAAAAGTTATCTATAGAAGAAGTGGTGTTATAAATGAGAAATCAGTTACAAAGTTTTGGACATGTAAGAAAAATATACATATTTTTGTCCATCAATTGAAAAACCTCTTGAGTTTGAGTTGAAGTTACTTCCTGAACATTTGAAGTACGTCTTTTTAGGTGATTACTCAAGATTACCTGTTATAATTTCCTCAAAATTAAATTCAGAAGAAGAAAAAATTTTAATGGAAAATTTGAAGAGTTACAAGTGAGCTTTTGGATGGACAATTGTTGATATAAAGGGAATCAGTGCTTCAATTTGTATGAATAGAATTTATATGGAAGAGAACTGCAAACCCAGGGCTGATCCTCAAAAGAGATTAAATCCTATTATGAAAGAAGTTGTTAAGAAAGAAATTTTAAAGTGGTTAAATGCTGGAATTATCTATGTTATTTCAGATAGTGCATGTGTTAGTTCAATTCACTGCATTCCTCAGAAAGGATGAGTGATTGCGACTATGAATGAACATGATGAGTTAATACCAACTAGACAAGTCATAGGATGGTGCATATGCATTGATTATAGAAAATTAAACCTCACAACAAGGAAAGATCATTTTCCACTACCCTTTCTAGATCAAATGCTAGATAGACTAGCTGAGTATAAATACTTTTCTTTTCTGGATAGATATAATGATTATCACCAAATACAAATAGCTCTTGAGAATCAAGGGAAAACAACTTTTACCAGCCTTTATGGTACATTTGCTTTTAGAAGAATGCCCTTTGGTTTATTTAATGCACCTACTACATTTTAAAGATGTATGATGGCTATTTTTTGTATTTTATTTGAAAAAGGGATTGAAGTTTTTATGGATGATTTTTTAGTGTTTGGAACTTCATTTGAATCTTGATTAGAAAATTTATCAAAAAAATTTAAGCATTGTAAAGAAACAAATTTGGTCCTTAATCTGGAAAAATGTCAATTTATGGTAGCAGGAGGAATTGTTTTTGGACATCAAATTTCAGAAAATTGAAAGGAAATAGAACCTGCAAAAATTCAAGTGATCACTAATTTACCTTACCAAACAAGTGTGAAGGAAATAAGGCATTTTTTAGGGCATGCTGGATTCTACAGGCAGTATATTAAAGACTTTTCAAAAATTGCTAAACCTCTATGCCATTTACTTGAGAAAGATGTAATTTTTAATTTTGATAAAGAGAGCCTAAAAGCTTTTGAATTATTAAAAGAAAAATTAGTCACTGCACCAATTATTGTTTCACTAGATTGAGAAAAATCTTTTGAATTGATGTATGATGGTAATGATTATACTATTGGAGTTGTTATAGGACAAAACATGATATGACTTTCAAAGTTACCTACAATGCTAATAAAACACTTAATGAATCTCAAATTAAATACACCACAATTGAGAAAAAGTTATTAGCAGTAGTATATGTTTTTGATAAATTTATTCATACTTAATTGGAACTAAATATATTATGCATACTAATCATTATTCTATCAAGTATTTAATGAAAAAGAAGGATACAAAATCAAGACTTATAAGATGTGTTCTTCTTTTGCAAGAATTTGACTTTGTGATACTAGATAGAAAGGGAGTTGAGAATCAAATTGTTGATCATCTTTCCAGACTTGAATTAGAGAAACCATTATATTTTGAAAAAGTGATTAATGAAGATTTTTTAGATGAACAATTGTTCAATATTAATGAGTGTTCAATGATATGTAGACATTATGAATTTCATTATTAGTGATATTATATCCTATGGAATGACATACCAATAAAAGAGGAAATTTTTATCTGGAAGACAAACTTATATTCAGATGGATGGGTCCATTTATTGGGATAAAAGTTTATCCCTATGGAGCTGTGGATATCAAAGATCCTAAAACTGATAACATATTTAAAGTGAATAGTCACATGCTGAAACCATACATTTAGGTGACCTACTTAAATTTAATGATCTTATGATGTTGGGTCAACCAAACTAAGCAATGGTTACATTAGGTTGAAGATGTATAACCAAGTGCTCTGTGGGAGGCAACTCATAGTTATATGTCTGTTTATTTTGAATATTATGTTGTTGTGTTTGAGTTGGAAAATTTCGGTAGTATTTTGAATATATAATGATTTAGTGATTATTATAAGACCTTAAGAAATGACTTAGACATGTTAGAACGAGTATTTGGACATTAAATTGACATGTGCTAAATCAAGCACTGAACTTAAGCACCAATATCCGGCGCTTAAGCACGGAAGTTAAAAACATGTGTGAATTTCAGTTTCTAGAACCATGATTTGGTTGAATTTAACGTGGGATAGTAGTCCTAGGACGTGCATAGGAGTTATAGGGGAGTTTGGAGCTTATAAATAGAGGAGTTATGTAAGGATTTTTACTGCAATTCAATTCTAACCTTAAATCCTAAGTGAAAAGAAAACGTTTTGGAAAACTGTCATATTGGGAGAGTGATTTGAAGGAAAAGGAAGAGGCAATGAATAAGAAACTCGGTATTCAGAGTACGCAAGAGTTATACAATGGTTTCCTAGCCATTATTATCATAGGAATAGCAGAGAAAATCACTAAAATTAATGTCAATTCACGCTTAAGTGTCGGTTCACGTAAATCAGTTCGTGAACGGTTTAAAGTGACAAATCTGTCCGAAAAACTCCATTTTTGCACCTTGACTTTGTCCCCTTCCTCTAGAATTCGCAATTTTGAAGTTAGAGCACACCTTATTTTGAAGATTTCTTGGTGATTTGGAGAAAGTATTGCTAGATTTGATATCCTTCAGGTAAGCGCTTCACTTTTATGTAGAAATTATTTATTGTCACCATGTATTTTAAGCACATTATAGATCTACCCAAAAATCATTATTCATGGTGAAAATTTGAGAAACATTTATGAAAATACATAGATTTGGTAGTTTAAACTTTTAAGAGTTAAGTTTAATTATTTAGAGTTGAATTGGGAATTTATTGTGATTTTTATGTGATTTTTAAAAATGACACCAGGAATGCAGAGGAGCAAGGGAAAAGCTCAATTTGATTCAAGCAAGTTTGTTAGTACTAGAGCTTAGGATCGATACAGTGATGCACTGCAATCGAGAAAGTTGATTCCTATGCATTGTTTCAAAAGTCTGGGAGGAGTCATAGAAGGTTAGATTGTTCGCTGCCAGTAGGAGCGGTTCTGTTGTTTTTCTGTTGTTGCAGTTATTTCTGTTGTGCGAGAGGTTTATGGAAATCTCCCTGAGGTTGAAAAAGAAGTCATGGTTAGAGGAAAGACAGTGCCTTTCTCATCTGAGGTAATAAATTAGTTTTGTCATTTTCCCTAGAGCACTTTATGATTTTTTTCGAACTATAATCCAAATGAGGAGGAGTTAGCCAAGATTATTTCATCGTTGACTGGAGGAAGAGAATTATGGAAGATTACTAATGAAAGAAGAGTCAACTTCCCCACTTCGAAGTTAGATGCCACTGCAAAGGCATGACACTATTTTATGTCTACTCGTATGCTACCTACCAAACATCTTAGTGAAGTGACCCGTGATCGAGCAACTTTGAATTATTCTATTCATCAGTTCAACCCCATCAAAATTAGAGCCTTGATTCATAGTGTTATTACCAATTCTGTCATCACTGCTACTACTAAAGGTTTGGGATTCACATCCTTGATCTTTTCGTTATGTGAGCAGCCTGAGGTTAAATTTGATAGTTGGGAGGAGATATTGCAGCCACTCAAACATATTACTAGTGTGAATGTGAAGTCTTATTCACATCATTCAATTTTTGGCTGGAGAGGGATTTTCTAGTATTTTTGTTGCTTTGAGCTTCCACTTCACGTGCTTTTACATTACAGGTTCAAACTTCTAGATATGATTTTCAGTCACAACTTTTGGAGAGGATTTTGGACAACATTAACTATACTGCTGATAACGTATTAAATTTAGACAATTTTTCAAAGATATAGATGGATATATGAAAAGACGTAGTGATTATGAGGAAGAATACAAATCATATATGGAATGCCTCATGCGGGGGGTGTAGTTTTCCCTCAATATCCAAGATATCCATCATATGAGCTTGCCACTTCTTGGCATAGTGATGAGAGTGATATCAGAGAAGATGATGATTACATTGGTTCTATAGTTTAGTTTAGTTTTTCTTTTTTATGTATTGATGTGAACTGTTTATGGTGTAGTTATACTGTACTTTTGTTGTGTTTTGTGTTGTATTTGTTGAGACTGTTAGTTTTGTTTGTGTTTTGTTTTGATAGACACTGTTGTAATGTATTTTTGTTCTTATGGTAGTAATTGTGTTAACTGTTATGTTTAGTAATTTTAGTTAGTTTGTATTAAACTTAATTTTGATCTTAGGAATGTTTAGAATATTGTTAACTTTTACTTGAAAAATTTATGTTTAAAATTTTCAAGTTTCTACTAGATATTTTCTTTATGTTGCAGTTGTGTATGTTTATTTGTGTGTTTATTTGTTTTTATGATATTCTCCACTGCATAAAAGTCTAATGAATCTCTATTGTTAAGTAAATTAAAATTATCAAATTAATTTTTTCTCCTGTTTTTAATTTTTGTACTTGTATATTTATGATGTAAAAATTCATGTTAGCATGTATTTTTAGTTTTTCATTCCTGCCTATTTATATATGATGCTAAAATGTTTTATTCTTAAATATTTAAATATTGGGGTGGGGGGGATGAAAAATTTTCTAAAGACTTGAAATTTATTTATTCTCAAATGTATTTCAAATAAATTTGATTTTGATTTGAAATGATCGTGTATATGAAGTAATTATAAGGAAGTAAAATTTTAAGTATAGAAATGAGTAAGATAATTTAGTTAAAATTTACAGTAATAAAGAAAAACTTAAAGTTAAAATTTTTTGTATGTTGAAATGATAAATATTGTGTAACTATCTTTAGTAGCAGAAATTGTATTTTTTGAAAAATGTAGAAGAATTAGACTTTTATTTTCAAAACTTAAATTTCTTTTATTGAATGTAATCTTCTAAAACTATTATTATATTTTTAAGTGAAAGAAATATTAACTCCAGTCTACTTCCATAATGAAAGATCAAGGATGTGAATCCTAAACCACAAGTAGTAGTAACAACATCTGAACTAGTAATAACACTATGAATCAAACCTCAAATGTCAATGGGCTTGAACTACTGAATATAATAGTTCAAAGTTGCTTGATCATGGGTCACTTCACAGAGATGATTGGTAGGCTTGATCACAGATCACTTCGTAAAGATGATTGGTAGGCAGCAGACGAGCAGAAATGAAATAGTGTCATGCCTTTGATGGGGAATCTAACTTCGAAGTGAGGAAGTTGACTCTTCTTTCATTGGTAATCTTCCATAATCCTCTTCCTCCAGTCAATAATGAAATAATCTCGTCTAACTCCTCCTCATTTGAACTATAGTTGGAGTAAAAAATAAATTTCTCGGGGGCAAATGATAAAACTAATTTATTACCTTAGATGAAAAAGACATTATCTTTCCTCTAACCGTGACTCCTTCTTCTTCAGCCTCGGGGAGATTTGCATAGAACTCTGAATAATAGAAATAACTGCTGCAGCAGAGAAGCAACAAAACCGCTCCCACTAGCGGCAAACAATCAAATCCTCTACAACACCTCCTAGAATCTTGAAATAATGCTCAGGAATTAATTTTCTTGATTGTAGTGTATCACTGTATCGATCCTGAGCTCTAACACTAACAAACATGCTTGAATCAAATTGAGCTTTTCCCTTACTCCTCTTCATCCTTGGTACCATTTCTAAANTGAAATAGTGTCATGCCTTTGATGGGGCATCTAGCATCGAAGTGAGGAAGTTGACTCTTCTTTCATTGGTAATCTTCCATAATCCTCTTCTTCCAGTCAATAATGAAATAATCTCGTCTAAATCCTCCTCATTTGAACTATAGTTGCAGTAAAAAATAAATTGCTCGGGGTCAAATGATAAAACTGATTTATTACCTTAGATGAAAATGACATTATCATTCCTCTAACCACGACTCCTTCTTCAGCCTCGGCGAGATTTGCATAGAACTCCGAATAATAGAAATAACTACTGCAACAGAGAAGCAACAAAACTGCTCCCACTGACGGCAAACAATCAAATCCTCTACAACACCTCCTAGACTCTTGAAATAATGCTCAGAAATTAATTTTTTTGATTGTAGTGTATCACTGTATCGATCCTGAGCTCTAGCACTAACAAACATGCTTGAATTAAATTGGGCTTTTCCCTTACTCCTCTTCATCCTTGGTGCCATTTCTAAAAATTAGACAAAATTCATAATAAATCCCAAATTCTACTCTAAATCATTAAACTTAACTCCTAAAATCTTAAACTACCAAATCTATGTATTTTCCAAAGATTTTTCTCAAATTTTCATCATGCATAGTGATTTTCGGGTAGATCCATAATGTACTCAAAATACATTGTGAAACTAAAAAATTTTTACATAGAAGTGAAGCTCTTACCTCAAAAAGACCAAATCTAACAAATTTTTTCTCAAAACCACCACTAAATCTTCAAATTAGGGGATGCCCTAATCTCTAAATCGTGAAACCTAGAGGAAGGGAGATGACGTCGAGAAAAAAAATGGTATTTTCTGAATCCAATAGTCATTTTAAACCATTCGCGAACCGACTTACATGAATCGGCGTTCAAGCACAAATGGTTTGGCGTTTAGGCACCCATCTCTCAATTTAGGCAGCGCTAAAGCGTAGGGTAGGGTCTTGGCACTTAGGCTCCAGTGCAAAAATTTTGTTTTTTTTTCGGTTTTAAGTAAAGCACGCTTCTACCCTAAGTCAACCAACCCTATAAGGTCTCATAACTCCTTAATAAGTATTTTCTTATCTTTCAACTCTTAAGATTCACCAATCTTAAAAAATTCAATTCAACGCTAAATATCACAAAATTTCACAGAAACAAACACTTATATTCATTCAATTGTAGATGAATCTCCTAAAAACACATATTTATAATGGGCAGGTAATACTTTCAGTTCAATTTCAGGTGGTTTAATACTTGAAGGAATAAGATTTTTATTATCATTTTCCAATAAATATGAAGTTTCAAATTTGTCCTGAACATAATCTAAATTCTTTTCTTTTATTTCATTCCTATTCTCATAATATTCTTCTTGCCTTAATTTTTCTTCAAACACTTCTTTAAATTGCTCATTGCTCAGATAATCAGTAACTTCCATCCTAAACTATTCATTATCTTTTTCTGTAGCAGGATATTTCATAGCTTTTGCAATATTAAATGTTAATTCTTGATCATTGACTCTCATTATTAATTCTCCTTTTTTCACATTTATCACAGCTCTCCTTGTTGCAAGAAAGGGTCTTCCCAAAATAATAGGAATCTCTTTATCTTCCTCCATATCTAATACGATAAAGTCTACAGGAAAAATAAATTTATCCACTTTTACTAATACATCTTCTATAACATCTTTAGGGTAAGTTATTGATCGATCAACTAACTGAAGAGTTACAGTAGTAGGCGAATTATCTCTTAAATCTAAACATTTAAAAATTGATAGAGGCATAAAATTGATACTCTCTCCTAAATCACATAAGGTTTTCCAAAAAACTTTTCACAAATAGCACAAGGTATAGTAAAACTTCCAAGATCTTTTAACTTTTCAAAAAGTTTTTTTTTGAATAATAGCGATACACTCTTCAAGTAGTGCAATGGTCTCATGATCTGAAAATTCTTTTCTTGTTCAGTATATTCTTAATAAATTTCACATAACTTGGCATTTGTTCTAAAGCCTCAGTGAAAGGAATATTTATCATTAAATTTTAAGGATTTCCAAAAATTTTGTAAATTATTTATTTCTATTCTTCTACTTCAACCATTGAGGAAACAAAAGTAGTGGTTTTTTTAAAGGAGCTTGTATTGTTTAATTTTAATTATGGTCACTTTCAATCTCTTTCTTCTTCTCCTCAACTTCAGTTTCTCTTTGGATTCTTGTTTCTATTTCTTTTCCACTGTGTAATTGAATAGCTTCAATTTGCTCCTTATTTTTATCTTTTGGATTAACTTCCACATTACTCGGAAGAATTCCTCAAGGTCTGTTACTAAGTGCAGTAGCAATATGTGTTAATTAATTTTCAATATTTTAAATAGCAGCCCCTTGATTTTGTATTTGATTTCTCATGTTCAACATTACTTCTTCCATCGTCAACTTCTTTTTCTTAACTTGTGGGTTAGGGTTAGAGTTAAATCCAGGAAGATAATAACATTGATAGTTAAGATTTCCTTGGTTGTTTGAATTTCTTGAAGGATTCACCAGATTGTTATAATTATTCCAACTAAATTTAAGGTGATTTTTCCATCCAGAGCTATAATAATTAGAATATGGATTATTATTTCGATTACTTATAGCATTCAAAGTTTCATAGCATGATTGAGTATCAATTATATGTCCTAGTGAATTTTCCTCTAATACTGGCAGTATTTAAAAATAGTTCACTCCAATTTGATCAATCGTTTTCGATATAGTGGCAATTTGAGATGTTAAATTAGACATTACATCAGAATCATGAATACTAGCTACTCTCTTAGGATTTACCCGTTCAGAGGGCAATTGAAAATCGTTAGTAGTCATTTCCTCTATTAAAGAGTATCTTTCATCAAAAGGTTTTGACATTAGTGATCCAATTGCAACAGCAACTATAATAGATCTAAGTGATCCTATAAATCCATTGTAAGAAGTTTGAATTATTAACCAATCTGATAAAGCATAGTGTAGACATTTCTTAAGGAGATCTTTAAATTTTTCTCAGGCTTCATATATTGAGTCCCCTTCAAACTAACATAAAGATATAGTATCATTTCTAAGCTCAGCAGTTTTCGAGGGTGGAAAATATTTAGCCAAAAATTTTTGTGAGAGTTCTCTCTTAGTTCTGATAGATCCAGGTGCTAATGAATTTAACCAAGCTTTAACTTTATCCCATAATGAAAAAAGAAAAAGTTTAAGCCCAACATCATCATTAGACACTCCCATATTTCAAGAAATATAGCAAGATGTAAGTTAGAATTTTCAGTAGGTGTTCCTCCAAATTGATTATTTTGTACCATTTGGATAATAGAAGGTTTAAGCTCAAATGAATTAGCAGCAACATCAGGATTTTGAGTAGTCACGTGAAGTTCATCTATTGTAGGATTAGCATAATTTTTTAAAGGACTTTGTCGATTTTCATTTATTTGATTACCTAAGTTATTTGTCATTTTGTTCAAATTTTTATTTTTATTTTTTTGTTTTTTTTGAATTTTTCTAATAGTACGTTCTAATTCTAAATCGTAAGGTACTAAACATTCAGATCCAATATTTCACATAAGCAAATATAATAAGCAAAGAAAAATTTCTTAAAAACACTCTTAAGTATATATTTATTAATATTATTTCTTGGATTTTTGTTTTATTATTTTTTTTATTTTTTTATATTTATCGCTAACTTTCCTAATTTACCAAATCTATTTCATTTATCGTTACTTTCCCCAGCATTGACACCAAAAATTTAATCCTGATGATATAGTTTTGCAAAATATATAAAGTTGACTCCGCTTTACAACGGTGCCAAAAACTTAAGTAATACAGGACACTAATTTATGAATAAGAAATTTAAGCAATTTATGTAGAAATTCTACACAAGTATACGTATCGTTATCAAATAATACAAGACTTTCTCTTCAAGCCCCAAATATCAATCCCGCGAGGAAGGTTTAAATTTGAGATGATAAATTAGCCAGAAAATTCACAGCAATAAAATAAAATTACTATCACTAATTTTGAACATTTGATGTACCATCAAAACTAAACTATCAACTACTAGCAAAACTGAAATGCAAAGTTTAAACAAGAACTACCAAACTATGTTTATGTGATGAAATTATCTAATATGAAAAATCATTTTTCCCACTACAATGAGTTTTGGGTAAAATGAGATGAGATAAATGGTTTAAATATGTATTGTGCCAAATAAGAACAATTTTAATTCTCTACCCTGATTCAGTGTTACAGAGAATCATTGGCTAATCTCAGGTTTAGTTCCTAAATTCGTGGTTGGGCTGGGAGGATACTAGCTCTCACTCCAGAGCTCCTACTTCCCTTCCCTTGAAGTCTAATGCTCGGTTTAGTTCTTAAACACTAAGAAAAAATTGAGGATTTTAGTCTCTCACCCTAAAATCTCCAATTCTAGGTCCAACAATGTATATTTTCCTATTTATTTGTACTTAATTCCATGAACAAAATACTCCTCCATGGAATTAAATGTGATTTTCACTCTATTGTAGAACTCATACTCCATTTCCCGAATCATATGTTTCACAAAATATTTTAACAATTCAATTGGTCGGATCGACTTGTAAATTAAGAACGAAGTTGAAAAATCATCACAATTTATTTTATGCTTTAAAGTTGGCACATCCATTTCACCATATCTCAAATTATGAAGAAAGATAAAGGAAACTACTCAAACTTCGTGAGAAAGATACAAAAAAACACAGATTTCATATTTAAAAGAAAGTTCATACAACAACACTAAAAAAACAACACTTATCTGAAACTCTTTCTCAAAGCAAATCCCTTATAGCCTCTCTTGGACTCTTTCTCTCTTTACAATATCTTGATTATCTCTTAGAAGATGTAAGGAAGAATAAATCTCTCACTTCTCTCCCTCTCTCAAAACTCTTAGAAAGAATTCACACTTAAACTCACTAAAAAAACTCAAAGCTCTAAAGAAATCAATGACTAATGGACTTTAAGTGGTTTTGGGGGACTGGAAGAGAGGTTTTTCTGATCAATTTTTGCTCTAAAAAGAGCCTAATGTCGGTTTTCTGATAGGTGCATTTAAAAACTCTTTAAAAAGAATCAAAATTTCATCGAGTCTTCTAGAAATCAGTCTTACACCGACATTGGCATAGTCGGCGCCCATTTTGGCGTTGTCCGCGCCAGTGGCACGCGAATTAATTATGTGCTTTCTGTCAAATGACATCGTCGGCACTGCTCCTGGCGCCATTTGTGCGGAGTATTTCTTCAAAAATTCCATTTTCACTCCAAATTCCATCCTTTTTTACTTTCTTTTTGCTTCCTTTTTGCTTTAAGTCCTCAAAATCAACAACCTGCAATAAAACATAAAAATAGCCTTACTTTAAAATGCAATATCACCAATAATGAGTATAAAATATAAGTCTAAATAAACATATATTTTTGGTGCATCACACCTAAATCACATAAAGCTTTCCCATAAAATCTATCTTGTATTGCACATGAAATTGTGAAGCTACCAGGATCTTTAAGCTTTTTAGGAAGCTTTTTTTGAATTATAACACTGCCCTCCTCACTAAGTGCAACTGTCTTGCTATCTTTGAACTTTCTTTTCCTGTTAAGAATATTGTTCATAAACTTCACATAACATAAGAATAATAATTGTAAGCTTCTTAAAAATTTCCAGAAATTTTGAAAATTGTTTATCTAACTTTTGTTGACAGGGCCTATGAGGAAATGGAGGTGGTGATTTTTCCAAGTCAACTTTAAGTGGAGAATAGGTCTCTCTAAACTTTTTTTAGCGACCTCTTTAGGCTCTTCAATTTCTTTTCTCTCAACTTCAGTTTCTTTCTAAAATCTACCTTTTAATTCTCTTCCACTTTTAAGTTGAACAACTTTTACTTGCTTTTTCTATTATAGATAACTTTTTCTCCTTAAATTGTGGATTACTGTTAAAACCTGAAGATAAGTAGATCTATAATTACTATTCCCTTGGTTGTTCCAATTTCTGGATGTGTTTACTCGGTTATTCCCCCATTGCTGATTATTACCAATTGAAGTATTATCCCAGTTAAAGTTGGGATGGTTCTTTCAACCTTGGTTATAATAGTTTGAATATAGGTTCTTCTACTTGTTGTTTATGGCATTAAAGTTTTTAGTGATGCTTGAAAATCTATCATTTAGCCTACTGAATTCTCTTCAATCACTGCAATTGGTAGATAAAAATTCATTCCAAATTGGTCTAACTTCCTTGAAATTGCATCAACTTGATTTGCTAACATGATAAAAGCACTAGTTTCAAGAATATTGGTTACTTTCTTAAGATTTTCCATTTTAGAAGGCCATTGAAAATTATTTGTAGCCATCCCTTTAAATAAAACAAAAGCGTCATGAAATGGTTTTGACATCAATGAACCACCAGCAATGACATTGATAATAGATCTAAGAGATCCAACTAATCAATTGTAAAAGGTTTGAATTACTAATCAATCTAGTATAGCATAGTGTGGACACTTTCTCAATAGTTCTTTAAATCATTCTGATGCTTCATAAATTGGTTCTCCATCAAATTGGAAAAAATATGTATTATTGTTTCTAAACTTCACAGTTTTTTATGGTTGAAAATATTTAGCAAGGAATTTATGCGCTAAATCACCCCAAGTTTTGATAGAACCAAGTGATGACGAATGTAACCATATCTTAGCCTCATCCCTCAGTGAGAAATAAAATAATCTAATTCTTATAGCATCATCTGATACACCATCATATTTCAAATGTAGCACACAATTCTAAAAAATTGGTAAGATGTAGATTTTCATCTTCAGTTTGTGCTCCCCCAAACTGATTATTTGATACCATTTTGATAATAACGGGTTTAAGTTCAAATTACTTAGCCACTACACCGAGTTTTTTAATACTACAGTGAATTTCATCCACCGTAGGGTTTGCATCAGCATTTTGATTATTTTGATTTGTCATTTCTTGAAATTTTTGAATTTTTTCAATAACTGTTAATTTTTTTATTTTTCTAATTCAGAATCATGGAGCACAAGTCCTGTGGAATCTGAACTATGCATACATTACTACAAAACACATAAAATAAAAAATAAACTTACATATAAAAACTTTATATAAAAACAACACTACAATAATAAATCTAAAAGTATAAATAAGACTTTATAAAAATATAGAAATTTAGCTTTCTAAAAATTTCATTAAAAATTTTGTAATTTTTCCCAGCAACAGCGCCAAAAACTTGATCTCGATTCTCTTTATAGATGTCAAATGTGATGTATGTGATTATATGTTTAATTTCCTTAATAATAATTCCTACTTTGCATCGAAGCCAAAAACTTGATCCCAAGCAAAAGCTAGGTGATTTTTTCTCTATGATGCAAATAAGAATTCAGTTATAATATTTAAATATGTAATACTACGCAAGTATATATATCATTATCAAATAGTATAAAACTTTTTGATTAAGCCTCGAATATTGAACCCACATGTATAACTAATAATATGCAACTTACAAAATAGAAGAAATTAGAATACAAAATTTTACTTAGCAAAGTATTCTTACTTAAACTCTAGATGTTATAATAGGAATGAAAATTCGATTCTTTCCATTTTTTGTAATTTTTTATAATTTAAAATAAAGTAAGCAATTGATTAACTTAACTAAATACTTTCAAAAAGAAGGCAATATAAATAAAATATATTTTTCCTTATCATGAATTAGTATCAAGTATAGGAATTCTGTTGTGGAAGTATTCTAATTATGTTGTACCAAATATGAGCAATAATATTCTTTACCCTTACTAGAGATGTTTTAAAAAACATTGGCTAATCTATAGTTTGAATAGTCTTGAAGATAGCTTAGGTAGGGAAGATAATAGCTCTCACTCTAGATTTTCCTTTTCTTCCTTCACCTGGGGGATAACATTTTGTATTAAAACCTAAAATTATAAGTTAAATTGAGAGCTTTTGCTTATCACTCTAAAGTCCTCTAATTCTTCAAATTTTATTTCCCTATTTATTTGCACTCAACCCCATGAACGATATTCTCATCCATGAAATCAAATGTGATTCTTAACATTTTGTTGACTGAAACAATACCATCTCAGATCTTACATGTTCTCACAACAGGTATTAACAGCTTAATTAGCCAAATCAAGAAGTAAATGAAGTACAAGGTTTAAAATCATCACAACTTCTTCCAACATTAAAGTGTCACACAACTTCCTTTTAATACTTAATCACTTATCATTTTAAGGAAAAAGATAAATAAAACTACTCAGAATTCATGGAGAAAACACAACCACACTTGAGTTTAAAAGTAGAAATCATGCACATAAATATAAAATATAAATTAAAATCAAATGTAGTCACAAAGATAAACACTTATCTCAAATCCTCTCCACCAAATGTCTTGATGTTTCTTTGAATTCTCTTCCTTCTCTCACAACACAAACTAAAACTCAAAATAAGATAAAAAAAGGTGGTCGGTAGTGGCAGTGGTTACTTCGGATGGATGGATGATGATTGGCTGGCCTCTTCCTTTAATGATCAAAGTCTACTTTAATAAAAATCTAAGGGGTGTCTTGGTGTCTTTTTAAAATGTGTCTTCATTCAATGAATCTTCAAGAAGTTGCCTCCTTTCAAAAGCCAATTGAATGAGTTTTTGTGTACATGAACTATCTCCTATATTTTTACCAAGAGTTGCTTCAAACACCTCTTCAAAAATTTGTCCAAATTCAATGAATTATCAAATAACTTCTTCTTGTGCATAAGCATGTGTTACGTAGCGCTTAAGCGTGGCTCTCTTTGTATAATTAGTGCGTAAGCGCCAGTCTTGGGTGCTTAGGTGCTTAAGTTCCTTTTTGCTCTTTCTTCATTTTTGCTTCAGATTTGATCATATTTCACTTCTTTTGCCATTGTTCACCCATTTGATTGTACCTGAAAGAAAAACATGCAAATACATTTTATTAAAGCGCAATATCTCAAAAATAGGAATAAAAAGTGTACAAAAAGACTATATATTTTAGGTGTATCAACTAACAACCTAAACCCTAACCCAAACCTGCCTAGCTTGATCCATTACTCTATTGAAAACTCATGTGGATAGTCCTCTAAGTTATTAGCCCTCGACTAGGGTTTAGCTAAGACCACCAGCATATGGAGGGTCTATAATGGGAGTTCCCTTGGTCTCATGGCTCAAATAAGGTGACCTCATGATTATCATTCTCAATTAATCCCAATTTTACCAAATTCCTAATTTTGACCCTTCTTGACCCCAAACTTCACCAAATTACCAAATTGCCCCTAAACCCTAGATCTTCCAAAAGTTCCCAAAATTACCCAAATTCTTAAAAACCCTTCAAAAATAATTTCAAATCATTCCAAATCACCTAATATGACAAAAATACCCCCAATTTTTCTAAAATTCCCAAAATTACCGAAATTACCAAAATGCCCTTCATACCAAAAAATTTCAAAAAATCCTAAATTCTCTAAAATCACTCCAAATATCTCCAAAATTAATTTGAACAACTCTATTGAGCTCAATTTGACCAAATTGACCCCTTTTGACCAAAATGTATAAATTCCCCAATTCACCCCCAATTTCCACCAAATTGACTTCAATCTCTCTCAATTTAAATTCTAAACTAAAATTCATCATATTAAATCCCAATTGACACCAAAACCAAGTCCAATTGAATCCATCTCAAGCTCAATTTCAAGCTCAATCTCAAATCCCCATTTTTTTCCCCAAAATCCAAAACCTCCCAAATTGAACTTCATAACTCCACGATTTCCACTCAATTGATATCCAAAAATCTTCATGACAATATTTTAGACCAATTTAAACCATAAATTGACCAAAGTCCTAACTCTAGCCCAATCCAAACTCAAGTCTAGCCTAAATGCCCCAAAATTGACCTTGAACCAAATTCCACCCAATTGAACCCCCAAACCAATTCAAAATCACCCAATTCCTTTTCCAAATTTCTCATGACAATTATCCCCATCAATTTGATTAATCACTTGGCCCAAATATCAACCCAAAACCAACCTAGACCCAAGTTTAAACCAAAACCTTAATTTTGAACCAAACAACTAAATTGAATCAAATCCTTTCCATTAACCAACCTTAACCCTCTCCTGCGTTGGTTAGCCACCTAGGATGCTAATTAGATCACCCAAGATCCAAGAATTGAGCCATAGACCAAGGATCCCCAAAATTAAGGAGATATGCTCCCCCATTTTGGCTAAAATCTTTCCCCCATTCCATCAGCCATCAAACCTCCAATGTAATCACAACTAAGGATTTTTCTAGCTCCCCTAAACTACCTAGCCACCACCTCACCTCTGGCCAGCCACCCTAGTAACAAAAAAGCTCAAATCAAAGGGGACCTTCCCCTATTTAAACCTAAAATTTAACCCATCCACTATGGCATTTCCCCACTAGATGCTTGCGTCGCTCAGCCTTCCACCTCAGCCTTCTTGTACCGGCCAATCAGAGCCTGAGGCCCTCTCCTTGGCCATGGCTGTAAGAAGCCCCATTTTCAGCCAACTTCAAAGTGTGCCAAAATCCCTAGGGAAACTCTGCCAATTTGTTTCTAGAGCCTCTACAAGCTGCCTTGAGTTCATTCTAACCATTTTCCCCCACTGAAATCCACTTCTTGAACTCAGTTTTGAGTTCAAAATCCAAGTTGATTTTTTTATCCCATTAAATTCCACCAAAGCTCAAATTAAACCTTTCAAAAGCTTCCTCAGACCAAACAAGGAAGTTTCCCATCAAAATCCCCCTCTGTTGAGCCCCCTAACCCTTCTCTAAACCAAGGCCACACCACCCTTCGATCAAAATCATACTTGGAGCTTATACCAGAGCAAACTAACACTTCGAGAAGGCTTGTTGGACTCCATTGAAGCTTCCACAAGCACCCAATCGAGCCCCAACCCCTGGGCAAAGGTATATTTCAAATACCCTAAAAATTTCTTCGATTTCATCAATTGTAAAGAGAACTTGTATTTCATATGCATTTAACCGTATAGATATGTTTGTCTCAACTAGATGAAGGTGTAGGAACAAATCATGAGTGATTTGATTGAGCATCAAGCGAGATTGAAGCATTTTAGTATGGACAGATCTTAGGTTAAGACTATCGAGAACGATGAATGGATGTCATTCGTTTTCACGTGTATCATTTGGACGGTCCAAATTGCACCGGATAGAAGATCAAACATAAAGTGTGGCTTGTGTGACAGCTGAGCTGGATGGTGGAGTCCACTAGTGCGGCGATGCGTGGGGCTTTGGAGCGTCATAGGATGACGCAGCGGCTGACTGGATTAAGTAGGAAATTAAAATATTTTTTATTTAAATTAATTCCATAACATAAAAAATGCATAACTTAGTGTAGAAAAATCATAAAAATAAAATAAAAATACACTCTTGCTCAACAGCGGAGGAGAATAATGTGGAATAAAAATGAAAATTATTTGATGTGTATCTAATTTTTCATTAATTAAATAACCTTTGGAATATTTTAATTCTAATTAAGTAAATAATAGTCACCATGACTTTAAATTTTAGGGCTTGATTTCTCATGGTAACATAAATGTTCTTCGATTTTTCTAAGGTCAGAGAGCATTTCTTGCTTTGAAACCCTAATTTTCAAGCCTAGTAGTCTATTTTTGCTTAAAATAATTATATAAATTAAAATATAAATCAAAATTTATGGGGTTAATTTTCCTAGGTTTCACGTGGTGAGAGGATCCTATAAAAAATATAAAATGGATTTAATAATTTGTATGTTTTTATCTTTAATTAAAAGTCTAAAACTTATAATGATAAAATTAAATAAGATATTATTAAAATTAACAAAATTAATTTCATATTGTAAATAACAATCATTTTAACTCACTATAAATATTTAAAATTTATTTGATTTAGTTTAAGCACTAAAATCTATTTTCTAAGTAAAATAATATTTTGGGATTAAAATAATTTTAATAAATTAACTATATTTACAAATATTATGAAAAGTGGTTTTCTGAGTTCCTTGCAATTAGGGGCACTTAGAAAAAATTAAAATTATTTTGAAACAAATAGTTCTTTTTTTATCTATATTTTGAATTAAGAAAATTTTTTTAAAAAATGATTAAAATTTTCAAAAATATGAAAATGCCCAAAATTGTTCCTAACTGTTCCCAGATCACTTAGGATCTTTTAAAATATATATTTTTTAATTTTTCTGATTTAGTTATGTATTTTTAAAATGCCAAAAATATATTCTCTTTAAATTTTTCATTAAAATAATTATAATAAATAAAATAAAATATGTAAAAATAAAAATTTTGTTTCTCTGAGTTCTCTGGACTTAGGGAGAATTAATAAAAAAATAAAAAGCGATTTTTGAAATTAAACATACTTTCTATTTAATTAAATTAATAAATAATTATAGTAATTAAAATATAATTTGAAAAATTATGGAATTTTGTTAAGTGACCTAGGTGTACCTCCAATAATTTTCTCATCAACAAAAAACTTTACTTTAATTAGTTAAATAATTTAATATTGAAAACCCTATTCTCTGAGTCAAAGATATTATATAAATTAAATAAAAATTGGAAAATTCATATTTTGGGTTTTAATGCCTTAATTAAATTTTGGGATTAAGCAGAGGGTGAATGAGTAAATTTGAACATAATGAACTCCTTTTGATGTTTGAAATATAATGGGTTAAAAGGTAGAAATTAAACCACATTTTCATGATAAGGGTAAAATTGTAATTTTATAAATTATTATGACTTGGAAGTCACTCTAATTGGATGATACTAAAGTGTTGAGCTTAAGTTAGGAAGATAATAATTCACTCATTTGAAGCCCCTAATTGGTGATTAGACGATAACATGATCTTTTGATGAGAATAAATTTCACTTAAATTAACATTTTGATAACTGCAAATTTACCCCATGAAATTGTTAAGGGCTTAGTAGTGAGCTAGGTTTGAAATTTGAACTTGCTTTATGAGGATTAGAAAAGAAAGACATGGTTGGTTAACATCTCTAAGCACAACAAGCCTAAATTTAATGGTGGGTTATAAGATCTTTAATGACTTAGGCTTACCTTAGAGGCACCCACTTACATAACTGTTAAGTAAAATATTAAGTGAATATTTGAAGTACCCCACTCTCGGGATAGTTGAGACATCAGGTTCACTGAGCATAAGATGTATTAATTCATTGAAATTAAATTTAATGTTTGGCTGATTAATTGAACAATATAAAGTGTTCAAATGAACTCAAAACATTTTAGAGAGTTCTAAAAGTTGTTAGTGATTGTTCCCTAAACACTTTTATGACCTTTTAGATATTTTGGAAGATAATTGAACTTATTATTCTTTGCTCAAGAAAATCATCTATTAAAACCTTTAAGGACCCACTAAATTACGACCTGGATTTGGTATCTACACCTTCGTCTGGTCTTCCTATTTTTGCAATTCATTTAAAAATCCTGTAAAATAATGTATGTTGTAAGTTCTAAAATTTCAGCTGGAGCAGTGTAGAGATGACAGGTACGCCTTTAAAGTCTTATTTACTTTATGTCATTTCATTTACTGCAATTTACTATTGCTTCTACATACAATGCATGCTTGGTTGATAAAATGAAAACTTTCAAAGTTAAAACAATTTTCAAAATTAAATTAAACCCATTCAAAGGTAATCATAATTCCTTTGAAAGACAAATTCATAACTCATCCTTTTGAATTTATGGGAGTCCCTCGGATGATGTAACCCACGGTTGGTAACAAGATCTCCCCAGTTTAAATGAGCTTAACAACTCACTTAACCTAAGTAAGTTTAAAGTAAAATAGTGGTACCAGAATGAGGGAAACTGTGAGATCCTAACTGATGTCTCTCTAATCAAATTTAACCCCCCCTAACGGTGATTGAGCTAAACTTATCATTTAAACCTTCAAACCTTTAGACCTTAGAATGCTACTTCATCAAGGAGCATGGAGCTAGTACTGAGGGTAGACTTCTACATCAACTTGTGGTTCTACAATAGCGAAAATCTCCTTAGAATTAAAAAACTAACCATAGGATTTTGAGGTCGTTTGCCTAGTGCAACATAAATCCTCATTTTATCTTTAGGCCTTTGCAGAATCATGTTGTGCAAATTAAACCCTAACTTTTTTTAGGATTTCTAGGTTGTCGTTTGTTATGACATAAATCCTCCTATCTTCCATGTTATTTGTATGATTGTGTCATGCAAACCTACGCCCTAACTAATAAAATTGGAATGATGAAACATTCAATAATTTCTTCTTGAAATTGAAGCCAGACCATACAATAGCTTGGGTGGTCATTGAGGTTTTCCTCAAGATCTGTGACACTCCCCTAGTTTTCTTCCTTTGGATTCCATAATAATGTTCCAAATTTGAGTCTCTCCCATTTCATATTTCTTGGTCCAATCTTTAAAAGGTCATATCCTTTGAAATTATTGAAGATAATATTTTCTGACCAAAATCAAGAATTTTCTTAAGTGACCTTAGTCATTTAAGATGCAATTAACTATAGGGGGTTGCCTCTATAAGAAGCTTTAAGAATTCAGGTAAAATAAACCCTAGCTAATTTCCTCTATTATATAAGGTAATTTGTCAACATTGGAGCATGAAGAACTTATCTTACATGTCACTACTATGACTTAGGAGATGAGAGGCAGTAAAAAGTAGAGGCCATTGTAGTGCGACTGGAGCAACTTGTAAATCATTGTGGCAAGTGAACTTTGAGTTAAGTTCATGAGGAACAAGAAGAGGAGAGGATGATGATGATGAGTGTGATGATAAAACCCGATAGTGGCTTATATTTTTTTTCTTGTTTGTTATTTGGACCTATATATACACTACAAATTTTTTTTCCATTGACATTTTATAATTTCTAGTAATTGGGCATCTTTGTAGAATTTGTGAAACATATGATCATTCTATTTAATTTCATTGTTGATATGATTGTAATATCCGCTGTGCTTTAGTGATAAGTAAATGATAAATGGACGCTTATATTACGTTTGTGCAATCGATTTTGTCTAGGTGTACAAAATATCATAAATCTATTATATATATATATATATATATATAATACTGGTTTGCAACGGATATGAAGCATCCTTGTTCGATGTGGATTAGCGTCGCCAAGATCTGACGTATTCTAACGTTAATTATGCGCCCGACAAATCAAACATTATTCCTGCAATTAAAATTTGCATCCACAAGAATGTCTTCAGGACATACTAATGCCCCTATATTTCAAACAGTAAACCCGATGCAAACATTTGCATCAGAAGCTAATTACCTTTGCAGCCTATGTTTAGCATCAAACATTTTTTCGACAAAAATCCATCTTTAAAAAGACTTTGCGTCGGAAATTACTCCTATTATCGTTGCAAATATCTGATGCTAATAAGTAAAATTCCTATAATTCTACCTATATAGTTTAGGCAGAGGCAAATAAAATATTATGCAAATTGACTTCAGCATACTAAATTATACGAAAGTACTAAATTTTATGCAAGTCTTGTACAGAAACATTTGATTTCACGTCCAAACAACAGCCAATATATTATATGCATTCATAGACGTACAATGAGAAGCGGTGGAGGAAAGAGTTTCAACTGCTCTGTATATAAATGCTGTCGTCTACGCGCAATAGCAGCTAAAAAGCGAACAAGGAAAAGGAAAAGCTGTTAATGATTTTGCCCTCTAACTCTTACATACACCCGGCTCCATCGTGCTTTGCGTACGCAACTACAACAAGGCCTAAATGTAGCAAACGAACACCCACACTAATAAATTTCTCTCATTGAAGTGCCGACAGAAGATGGTACGTTACATGAAGTCAGCATCCTGATTGACATATTTGAGACCATACATGCTATTGCTTCATCAATTTCTTCTCAGCCATGTTGTATCCATAATCTACCGAATGCCTAAAGTTTGCGATGAATAAGTGCAAGCTAATGGCCATACACACCTCCATAATCTTGATCAAATAAATGGTCTACGCTGCTAAGTTCGCTGGATATCACATTTATTTAATATAAATGATGATTTGTATATATATGAACACCTATCCTTTAGATTTTACTTGTATTCCTACTTAGGGCTGTCAAAACGGCTCGTTGAACAGCTCGTGTTCGGCTCGTTAAGAAGCTCGTGTTCAGCTCGTTAATTGCGTTCGATAAGTTAACGAGCCGAACACGAATCGACTCGTTTTAGCTCGAAATACTACTCATCAAGTTTATGTATATATATATATATATATATATATATATATATATATAAAGTAGTATTTAAAAAAAATCTAATTGGCTACAAGGCTACAAAGATTTATAATCAATTAAAATATTAATTAAAAAAATAAAATAAAATTTATTAAGTTTGATTCAAATGATGTTTTAATATAAATAATAATTTTTAAATCTTGCTCAAACTATTATTGTCTTATGACTACATGATTATGGTTGATCAAAGGACTCTTCGTTCGTGAACAGCTCGTGTTCGGCTCGTTAAGCACACGAGCCAAACACGATCACATTTTTTGAGCTCAAAATATAAACAAGCCGAACATGAGCTGAGCTTGGCTCGCTTGTGTTCGGCTCGTTTACACCCGTATTCCTAATTTACTTCCACATGGAAAGTTGTGTCTAGCTTTTTTAAAAATTAAAATAGTGGTCTTCTTCATGGGATTTGAAAGATTTGGGTTTTATAGATGTAAAAAACAAAGTTTAGGTGTTAGATGGGAATTGGGGTAAAAGCCTATACTTGCTGTTCGGTTAGAAGTCGCAACTTGCTCAATATCAATGAATACGCAAAGCTGCGTATGTCTGTAACATGCAAACAGGTTACATGAAGGATTTTGGGAGGCTATAACCGCGTTATACCCCCTGTAACCTCCCTGTAACCTGCCTGTATATGAAAATACAGGTAGGTTACAAGAAGGTTACAGGGGTATAACGCGATTATAACCTCCCAAAATCCTCCCTGTAACATGTTTGCAGGTTGCAGACGTACGCAGCTCTGCGTACGTCTTATGTACGCAATTTTTTTCCCAAACAATGATAGAATTTTTTTAAGTTCTCTGTCTCAAATAAAAATAAGAATAATAGGGAAAAGTTCTTCAACATATATTAAATGCGAGCCTTCGATTTGACCAGACTTCGAAGAAGTGATTACTTGTAGGGCTTTAACTCTTTATCTTTGGACCGAATTTGTGAGATAATTGAAGTATGCTTGAAAGCGAGCCGTATTTAATCATAGCATTACCTAATAATGCATTCTATGTTATGTGATTAAGTAAAATTAGAGAGCAGTCCAAAATCAAAATTTACAATGCGTCTGTAAATTTTATTCTTATTTTTATTTGAGTCGTATGTGTTAGTAATGGTTGGATCGTTTTCATCTGTGGTTATGCTTATATTCTTAATGCTGATGCTACAATAGCTTTTATTTATGCTCATGCTTCAAAGAATGTGTTTCCTATCTTTGAGGTTTATTGATACATTTTAAATCTTTAATAGGTTGATTTTTTTATTTAAATTATAAATATATGTTATAAATTGATTAAATATGTATACAAAAAATATGTTGGTACGAATCTCAAAGAATCCAATGGTCAAGCATGATTTTGAAGAGCGGAAAGATCCATCGAACGACTATCATCCCCGGGGCCACAACAAAAAATTATGTTTGATTGATCCTGAGAGCAACCGACCAAGTTTGAACCGAACGGCTTACGGCGAATCGGTCGGTCTAGGAGGAGCTGACCAGCTCGAGATGCACTGATTGACAATAGTTTCTTAACTTGAAAAATGTCTACCAACGGGAATATCTGACACATGTATAATAACACTCGCAAACGTAATGATTAGTGAGCATAAATATAATCTTAAACTATACCGCCCTATGCCTATAAATAGGGAATCATTTTTTTAAAAAAATACGTTACATGTTTTCAACTATTCATTATTGTCTTCTCTCTACTCCCTCTTCTCTATCACGCTCTATTACTTGGGCGGGAACTCTGGCAATTTCAAATTCAACATCTCGAAAAGTGCAACGAGCATGGAGCTATATCATTAACAAGAAGAGAATCACAATAGCAAGAGGAGAAAAATCAGAGAGACACGATGGACCAAGATGTAGCAAGGAGTTTATGGAGGAATTCGTGCAATGAGAATTACAAAAGTTGAGGACTCAAATAACGATTCAGGTCAGGTCAGATTTTTGAGGTTCTTAGAGCAGTCACTCCCTTAGGATCGGTCCCTGTTTTGGGAGGTGAACGTGTTCCTCGAGAAGCACAAAACCCTCCTCAAGTGGTGCTAGCACACAATGAGAGAAGACTGAACCATAGCCCAGAGAGAGCTGAATATTCACAGAACCAGGACTGTTGGATCTGCTCTAATGAAAAATAGGCGACGATTTGGGCGTACTAAGACCCCACGACAGTCAAAGAATGCGTTCTCCCTCCAATACTTAGGAGCAGAAGGTCTGGAGAAAATTAAAATCTCGGCACTGAAAGCTTTCATAGGTTTGTTGGATCCCAAAGACCACCTTGCTTCCTTTGAATCATCAATGTACTTTTTATAGGTCTCTTACACGTTAAAATGCCAATTATTTTTAACTAACCCGAGATCATGAGCTCTGAGGTGGTTCAACTGACTACCTACTAGGGTACTTTCTTAATTTTTTGACTTTATAAAACTTTTCTTGGTGTAGATTGCAAGTGCACGGAGGTTAAAGAAGAGAACACAATCCTTGTGGCAGCTCAAACAAAGATCGATGAAAGGCTGCACTCGCTCATTATATGATTGAAGAGAGAAATGTTCGAAGTGAAGCATCTGAGACTCAATATGGCACAGGCCATTTTAGCCAAGGGCCTAAAATCTGAGAGATTTCACTTTGACCTCAACTTAGAAGAACCTCAAAGTGTGGCCAAATTACTTAAGATGCCCAACAAATACATTAACGCCTACGAGAACGTCACAACACCTGAAACATTAGATTGTCACTCGCACAAGAGGCCCCCATAGAAAAATGGGTGGAAGCTAAAGAACTCACGTTCCTCTATCCATACGTGGTATGATGATGATTGACCGCCCTGCAATAGCAGTAGGGCTGATCGGAGTAACAACCAAGGAGTTCGGTAAAGGAGCTATCACCAACGAATAGCTTGGTATCATGAAAGGCATGTTCATTACTACAACTGATTTCAACATAGTCTCGAGCTCCATTGGGATGCTCCCTTTAAAGTATCCATGGACGGGATAGTAGACGTCATTTAAGATAAATAGTACTTTAAGAAAGCTCCTCTGATGAGAGGTTTTGTTGTACGTCAAGATACTAGGAATTATTCCAAATGACACTAAGATCACAACCACGATATGAAGGAGTGCAGAGATCTCCAAAACCTGATCCTATGTTTGTGGATGTTGTTTATTTTTACTGACTCGTCTGATTCAACTAACTACCATGGAGGGCAAATTGTTGCTCTTAGATTAGAGACCCAGAGACACGGAAAGGCAACGATAATGGAAGTCCCTGACGAGTCAGTAAAAACAAACAACATCCACATACCTAGGGTAGTACCCACTTTCTTCGGAGGAGATAAATACTCCCAATGAAAAAATTAAGAGAGATACTAGATAAGTGAACTCTACCCCCATCATCTTTATGGACGTTGACTTGCCCACAAGAGGAATCTGATTCAATGATGTCATCATCGTGGTAGCAATGATTAGCAAATTTTAGGTGGTGAGCATCCTGATTGACACACATAGTTCTATAAATATGTTATTCAAATCTGCCTTAAAAAATAGATCTTCACCACCAATCGGTTAGTGTCGTCGGTCAGTCTATTGTACGGTTTTTTGGGTGAGCAGATGGAGGAACTTGGAGTGATTACCATTACAATTAATTGGGGAAAATTTGAAAAATAGTTTGCTTCCATGGAGGAATTCCTTGTGGTGAAATCTCCACGAACCATGATGCCATCTTTGGTCGTCTGCTTCTGACACCTTCAGCGCATTTCCATGATAGAAGTAAGGATGATTATCACTAACAAAGGTGACTTGGAATAATCATGGGTTTATTATCTTTGAGTAGTCAACATTGAGGAGTATGAACCATTAGACATATAGAACCAAAGGGGATAAGGTCTTGAGACCAGTGAAACCATCTTGGAGATCTCTGCCACTGACTAAGAACCAGGTAAATATTTTCTGATATACAAAGACTTTTATGTGAGACACAAAGACTTGTTGATTTAGGGTTCTAGACAGTAGTAAAATGTTAGGGATATTGGTCGATGCAACATGCCACAGACTTAATGTTGACCCATCCGTCTAACCGATGAAGTAAAAGATCAGGGCTTCAACCATGAGATCGCAAGACCCATCTATAAAGAAGTATAGAAGTTAAATGACGTTGGGTATATTTTGTGATGGTCTATAGGGCCACTATAAAATGGAGGATGTTCACAGATTTCAAGAACCTAAATTCAGCCTGCCTGATAGACGATTACCTGCTTACAAGGACTCGACGTCGTGATGGACTTTGCAGTGGGTCACTTTGTCTTGAGTTTCTTGGATGCCTTCTTCTGGTACCTTCAGATCAAAATGCACCCATATGATGCAGAAAAAATTGCTTTTATTACTAGTGAAGGAATTTATTATTACAATATAATGCCCTTTGGAATTAAAAATGTTAGGGCAACATACTAACATCTGATGGGTGTAATGTTTGCAAATTAGAATGGAAAAAAATATTGAACTTGCGTGTAAATGATGTTCTAGTTAAGAGTCGATTAGCAAAACAACACATCAAAAATTTAAGGGAAACTTTTTAAACACTTAAATAATTTAATATAAGATTAAATCCCTTGAAATGTACATTAGGAGCCTAGACTAGCAAATTTCTCATATACCTCTTCACCCTGAAAGGTACAAAAGCCAACCTTAAAAACATCCGAGCACTTGTTAACATGTCGTTTCCCGAGAACACTAAAGAGATTCTAAATTTAACTTATTAAATAGCAAGACTTAGCCAATTTATTCCAGTCAGTGACTAAAGTGGGAAGTCGAGTTAAGCAAGTTTGACATCTATGTCCTTTGAACACCGATCAAAGCACAGGTAGTGCTAAATTATTTGCAGACCTCTCAAAACCTAGGGAAACCGAAAAAGAAAAAGTGGTTGAGAGATATGCTTGGACCATATTCATCAATGGCACATTCAACTGGTCAAGATAAGGACTAAAATTGTTCTTATGCAATCCCACAAGGGAAAACATCTACCACTCGTTGAGGTAAACTTATAGGTAAATAATAATAAAGCATAATACGAAGTTTTGATTGCAGGACTTTCCTTGGCCCACAGATGGGATCCTTACATCTACTTGTGAAAACGGACTTCAAATTAGGTCAATGGAGACTTCAGGGCAAGAGATAAAGTTATGATGAAGAACCTAAAAAAATGAGAGAAAAGTTCAAAATTTTGCTAGTTTTAGGATCGAGCACGTTAGGGGGGAGGAGAATCATATTGTCGATCACCATTCTAAAATTATTTACATAGAGTACAAGCCACTTTAACCATTGAAGTACCCCAGGTTATTAAGTTGGAGATTGAAGGGAGTAAGAGTTGGACATCTTGGAAATTGGGGAGTTTGCCGAGGCGGTTACAGATTTGAGTAGATTCAAATTTAAAGTCGCCCCGGTACCTGATGACCGAAGGGAAGTTTTTTCTTAAGTCAAGTTCCTCCCTATATCTAAGGTGTGTCTGGGAAGATGAGATCGAGGATGACCTTCGAGAAGTCCACTCAAGGGTATGTGGAAGCCAAACCACAAGAAAAATGCAGACCCACAGAATCTAAAGACAAGGTTATTTTTGGCCAACATTACTAAAGGATGCATGGACAATTCTAGAGATTCATCTTACAAAGAAGATTTTACATGACTCTAAAGATATATTTTAAAGGAGTGATTAAAATAATTCAAGAATATATAATTAATGACTTTAATAATTGAAGAAAGAAGAATATTATAGAGAGTCAATAGTAGGATTTAAATGTATTTGCATAATCCTAATGGGGCATCACTAATATAAATAGGTGTGGTATCGAGTAGAATAAATAAGTAAAAGAATGAAATAAAAGTGTGTTTTTCAAATTATTCCTCCTCTTATTATCATTTCTCTTATAATAGTCTCTTAGTTTCCAAAAAAGTGGTATTAGAGCCAAAGTTCCATTCTAGAGAAAGAGAGAGAGTAATGATATGATCCCCTTTCAAGTCCAAATGCTCAAAAGTACCAACTTTGACAATTTGAGCATCAAATGAAGACCTTTCTAAGAGCATAAGATGTATGGTAGAGAAAGGCGACAATGAGCTACAAGATGAGTCAAGTCTATCTTAAACTTAAAAGGATGTATAAGAGATTAGAGGAAGAGAGACAAGAAGTCTCTCTATCTAATCTATTTAGAATTAGATGATGACGCTTTTAAAGATTTATGATGTGAAATCTGCCTAAGAGGCATTGGAGAAGCTTCAGACCTCTTATAAAGAAGTGGAGCTAGTCAAGAAGGTGTGTCTCCAAATATTAACCAGTGAGTTTGAAGTCATATAAAAGAAGGTGTGTCATTTCCTACTACTTCACTAGAGCTTAATAGTTTCTGATTAACTAAACAAATGGGGAGAAGCTAGAAGATGTAAGGGTAATGGAGAAGATCCTTTGACCTTTAAAATCAAAATTCTATCATATTCTCGACATCGTTGAAGAAACCATAGAATTGGAGGCTATAACAATTGATAATGAAGTCTATGAAGAAAAGAAAAAGAAGCAGCAAGGGATCATGTGCATGGATGAGGTAGGCGCTCCAATAATGGCAACAAACCAAAGATCTAGGCAACTTCTGAAGATGAAAATTAAATAAGAGAGCTCCTAGTAAGATTGAAGTTAATAAGGAAGAGGTAAAAATTTAGGATAAAGTTGTGGATGAGATAGAGGCTCGAATAATGACAACAACAATAACACCAATTGTGGAAGACGATGAATTTTAACAAGAGGACGTGGAAGAGAAAAATCAAGACCAATTTATGACAAGCCTCAAGTAATATGTTACATCTGTCAAAATTTTGGTCACCACGCTACAGAATGTAGATTACCAATAATAAGAGAGCTAATTATGTAGAAGAGAGAATTAAACAAAATGGTACTATAATGTTGGCATATAAGAAGAACAAAAAGTGAAGATAACATATGATATATGGACATTGGTGCAAGCAACCAATTGTTAGGAAGAAAAAATATGTTTGTGGAGCTTGACGAGTCGGTGAGTGGCAATGTGTCTGCTGGGGATGAGCCCAAGGTAGCTTGGAAAGGCAAAGGTAATATCCTTCTTTTATTGAAGAATTAAAAGCACCAATTTATTTCTAATGTTTATTATGAGTCAAATATGAATGGTAATAGTTCAAGTATGGGTCAGCTCTTAGAGAATGGTTATAATATTCATTTGAAAGTCAAGAACATTTCTATAAGAGGCAATATAAGCAGCCTAATATGAAGATGCTACTTTCAAGAAATAGAATGCTCTTCCTCAATATTCTAAATAATATTTTTAAGTGTCTCAAAGTCTGCTACAAAGATCCACCATGTGTCTAACATCTTCGATTTGGGCATCTGAACTTTGGAGGATTGGAGTTGTTATCAAAGAAAAAAATGTTGAGAGGTCTGTCTTGCATCAATCATGCCGACCAAATCTATGAAGGTTGCTTGCTCGGGAAGCAATTAAGAAAGAAACTTTCAAAGAAGTCAAATTCAAGAGCACAAAATCCACTTGCATGAACTCATACATATAGATGCATGTGGTCCAATCAAATTAAGCTCTCTTAGTAAAATTAACTATTTCCTTCTCTTCATAGAATATTTTTTCAAGAAAACTTAGATAAATTTTTTGAAGCAAAAATTAGAGATCTTTTAAGTATTCAAGAAGTTCAAAGCCTTAGTGGAGGAAGAAAATGGCCTCAAAATCAAAGCTATGTGATTTGATCGAGCAAGCAAGTTCATTTTAGAAGAATTTCAATTATTTTGTGAAGCGAATAGAATATTCTAACTGTTGACTGTCCCAACATCTCAACAACAAAATGGTATAGTGAAAAGAAAGAATCAAACTATCTTCACATGGCTTAAAGTCTGCTTAAGTGTAAGAGATTGCCTAAGGAGTTTTGAGTTGAAGTTGTTGCATGCACAGTTTACTTGTCTAAATGATCTCCAACCATTAGTATGTGTGGAATGACACTACAAGAAGCATGAAGTTGAAGAAAGTCTGGTATCTCCCATTTAAAATTGTTTGGAAGCACAACCCATGTGGACTTACTCGATGAGCAATGGAGTGAACCTGATGACAAGAGTAAGCATTTCATTTTATCCGTTATGAAACCAACTCAAAAGGCTACATGTTATACAATCCAAACACTAGGAAGACAATCATCGGTCGAAATGTCATTTTTGTTGAAAAAGAAGAATGGATTTGGGACTCACATGATGAGCACTATAATTTCTTTGAGGATAAAGAAGTGGAGCAACCAGGGATGGAACAGGAAAGTGAGGAGCTTAATACATTTCCAACTACACCAACTGCATGCACTTAAGAGAACCCATCATCTTCATCATCTTCAAGTTAAGGGTCAAGCAAACAAGTATCACACTTTTGAAGTTTACAAGAAATTTATGAGTTAACTGAGAATCAAGGCAATCTTACTCTCTTTTGTATTTCTATCAATTGTGAGCTCATAAATCCTTAAGAAGCTATTCCAAGTAAGAAGTGAAATGATGTCATGGATGAAGAAATCAAGGAGATTGAGAAGAATTACATGCAAACTAGTTGCACTTTCAAAAGGGCACAAGGTAATTGGCTCGAAGAAGATATATAAAGCAAAGAACAATGAAAAAGAGAAATCAACCATGATCAAAGTAAACTTATCGATTATAATCAAAATAAATATTTTGGCACACATTATCACTTTATTGGAGACAACAACACAAGAAAAGATGTTCAGATGGGGTATGTGAAGACTCATGATCAAGGAGCTAATATATTCAAAAAGCCTCTAAAGTATGAAAATTTTTCAGGATGACAAATCAAGTTTAAATGGAAGTGTTGAAAACTAGTCTTGATTTAAATTGGGCTTTTAATTGAGCCCAAAATCTAGAAACATCTTTGGAAAATTCTAGAGACTTTGTTTATGAAGAAATTTTAGAGGATTGTAGAGATATATTTTAAATGACTGATTTAGAAAATTCTATAATTAGTAATCATCGACTTTTGTAATTGAAGATAGAAGAATATTTTAGAGTGTCAGTAGTATTCATAGGAGTGAAATGTATCCGCACAATCCTAATATGGGTGTCACTAGTATAAATGTGTGATGTGTTTGAGTTTTGTTCAAAGTCAAATTAAGAAGTAAAAGAGTAAAATAAAAATAATTGCAAATTATTCCTCTTTCTTCTAACCATTCCTCTTATAATAATCTCTTATTTTCCCACAGACCTTGGGCTTTGTCGGTGCCATTAATATTGACAAAAAACTTGTACATCTCTTACAATCCCAAGCACAAGCTGTTCCTATTTTTCTCTTATTTTTCTCTCCCTACCCCTCCTTCCTTCCTCCTTATTTCACTTTGCTTAATTTCCATCATTTACTCAAAACTACAAAGTGTTACAAGTTGCAAAACGATTAGATTCTAACATAAAACAAATGAGTTGGTAAAACGAATCTATCTCACAATTTGTATATAAATATCCTAAACGCCTCAAACTTTTACTTATCATTTTCATTTTCTTCTTGCATTCTGAGTTACATTTTACATGCGAAACTAACATTGCAATTTTTCAACAAGTTTTATGTCTGCAGAGCTTGTTCGAAGTAGACTACGTAGTGTACTACGCGACAGAGCGAGAGAATTTGATGGTGTGTCTCAATCGCGTTAGATAGAGAAAAAACAGGCCCCATCAGGTGGATTTGTCTGACAGGACAAAAAGAAAGAGAAGAAGGGCATGGAAAGAATAGCCACAACGCTCTCCGCCATCTTTGGAATTAAACATAAAAGGGGAGCCATTGGTGTTGCCAGAAATCAAACTAGCACACTACTTTTTATGTTGTATTAGAGCTAGCCAGAGAGCTGGAGAAAGAACAGGTGGAGAAGGAGATATAGATTTAAAGAGAGGGATCATGGGGCATCACTCCTGCTGCAATCAGCAGAAGGTGAAGAGAGGATTGTGGTCTCCAGAGGAGGATGAGAAGCTTATCAAATATATTACCACTCACGGCTATGGATGCTGGAGTGAAGTTCCAGACAAAGCAGGTTGTTATAATTGCGCTTTGTTTTGTTTTATCTAAAGATATCTGATTTTTGTAAGCTATCTGAAAACTTTCTTCCTCTGTTCCAGTTAAAAAGATTTCTGCTGCATCTTATTGTCTTTTTCTTCATCGTTATAGTTTTAACGTTAACTTATAAATCTCTCAATCGATGGAGACAATCAGGGCTCATACAATAAAAAAGAAAAGGTTTAGAGGTTGAGTATGGAAATACGGAGGATTTGGTTGGTATGTATGTAAATGCCCCTGAAATTATATAACGGTTTAGTTATTACATGGACTTGAACATTTATTCACATTTTTATGAAGGTGGGACTAAATTCTAAAATATTCATCATATATTTTATGGGGAAAAAAACGCTGATATTATTCAAAAATATCTAGATTGCATGTTAATGTACAAATAGAAAATAAAAAATGGAACATCATATTGACACATGCCGCCATGATAAGGTTATTGTAAAATTCATGAATGCAAAATATGGGTTGCATATATTTGGCAAAGGTCTGGAAGATTTCAGTGATTTATTTTATAGAAGATTTTGGTGATTTAATTATAAATTTAAGTACTTTTCTTGTTAGTTTGTAAATTAACAAGATTTTTAAGATATACTTAAAATTAGTCATTTTTAACTGTTCTTTAAAAAGTGCATTTTAAGTTCTTTTTTATCATTTTTTAAGCAATTCTTTTATAACTAACTGTTTGAAAATGTTTGTTATATGTTGTGTATCGACAATTTCACAGCGATTAAACGTCTTAGCATTGATAAGTTTTATCACACACACAGATAATTAAAATGTAGTAGGACGAGATAAAAAGTTTTTTTTTTAGTTGGTTGTAATAGCATCACTTTGCCTCAAAAGCTATAGTTAGAAATTGTAATAGCGTCTGTCGACCATAAAGGCTGTAATTGGTGACTGCAATAACGTTAGTTGACCACAGATACCGTAGTTAGAAGTTGTGGTAGAACTGGCCCCATAAGCCGAAGTTGGTAGCTACAAGAATATCAGTTGGCCACAAAGATTGTTGTGAGAAGAAGCAAGAGTAACTGACCATGTAGGTCATAGTTGGTAGCTTTAAGAATGATAGTTGGCTATAGAGGCCATAGCGAAAAGCAATAATAGCAATTGGCCACAGTTAGTAGTTTTACTAGTAATTAACCACATAGGTCGTAGTTAATTAAAAAATTTGTAGTTGGTAGTCGTAGTAGCATTAGTTGATCATGAAAGTTGTAGTTCAAATTTGCAATAACAGTCAACCAAATACACTATAGTTCATCACATTGGTCGTAGTTGGCAACTGTATTAACATTAGTTCACCACAAAGGTCGTAATATGAATATTTAGTAGCAATTGACCACATAGACTGTAATTGGTGACATAGACTAGAGTTGATAGTTGTCGTAGCGTTATTTAGCTACAAAGGCTGTAGTTTGAAATTACAGTAGTAGTGAGCCATATAGATTGTAGTTCATTAAATAAATCATAGTTTGTAGTTGTAGTAGCGTTAGTTAACCATATAGGCTATAGTGGGAATCTAAAGTAATAACTAGCCAATGAGGTTGTAATTGATGCTACAACAGTTGATGGTTGCAACCCTTCTTTTGGGTTAACTATTTTACACTAAAGTCAACACTTAAGCTAAGAAGGCTAGAAGTTATGTCTTGGACTTTAATACGATGTTATTTTTTTTTGCATCTTACTTACGATATGTCATTATACTATATTTGAGATATGTTGTTACACTTTCTTAGAGATATATCCTTACTTGGTATTTAGAATACATTGTTAACTAACAAAGTTTGTTGGCAATGACAATCATGGGTCGCCCACTATGTTTGATAGCAACAAAGATTGGAAGTTATGGTGAGGACTTTAATACGGTGTTTTTCATTACATCATATTTGGGATACAACACTAAATCATATTCGAGATATGTCATTAGATAGTAGAGTTCACTGACACAGCTAGCAAGGGCAACTAGGGGTGCTCGATGGCAGTCAGATGGCGGTGCTCCACTTTGGTCGGCAACTATATGAGATGGGAGCTATCACGAGAACTTTAATACGAGATTATTCAATACACCATATTTGAGATACGTTGTTATGTCGTATTTGAGGTACATCATCATACTGTATCGAGGATACGTTGATAAACCATATTTGAGATACATCGTTAGCTAGTAGAGTTCGTCAACTATGGCAAGTAGTATTGGCCAGTTGCGGTCGACGACAGACGGTCATCGACAGCTATGGAGACAGGGGATATTATTATTCTTTTGTTCATAACAATACTTAAATTTTAACTCATTTCCCTTCCCTCTCAAGTGAAGAGAGGTGATCTATTTATAGCCTCTAAATGTGAGAAATTTTAGTCTTTTGGCGAATAACTCTCTAACCACCTGGTCAGACGGCTCACACAAATCCCCTTAAATTATTTGGGAATCCTAATTAACTAAAAATTAAGTGAGATTTAGGCTCATTAAAGGTGCTCAACTAAATTTAAAAATGTCCAAATTAATTGTATAACCAACGGTCAAAACTAATTTTCAAAACGTACGACTCAAAGTTAACAAAAAAAAAAGGCTGCATGTGATGCTTTTAGCCATGATATAAGAAAAAAAAAAGTGATTTTAAATACATTTAATATCTATTTTTTAATAAAGCACAAATCTAGCATAATGTTTTATTAATATTAATATATTTTAAATAAACAAATAAGATTTTAGTCTACTTTGGTCCTGTGCAAACAAAGGTAGCGCAGTAGCAGATTTAAGGAAAATGGTGGTCTCAACATTCTTGCAATTATTTTTGCTTTTAGATTGTTGAGCTCTTTCCTTTTGTAGTGAATCTCTTAATCCGAGACGGCATGAACATCATACATTTTGGACATCTTTAAATCCACCAAATTCTGGTGTATGGATGTTGTCTTCATGTATCTTTTGACTATTTGCAGACATTCTCCTTTCTCCAACCGCACTTTTGCTGTGGCCTAATATCTTCTGAACGAAGTAAAGAATGCTTAATTTGAATTTCAATGACTTTAGTTCAATTACGATAGTTTAAAATTATTATGCCAACCATTATTGTAGGCCGTTTAGCTTAATAAAACAATAGATTACATCGCTTAAGACTTAACAATGGCATGTGAGTTAATTGATTGGTTTTATAAAAAGCAGGACTTCAAAGATGTGGGAAAAGTTGCAGATTGAGATGGATAAATTACCTGAGGCCTGATATTCGACGAGGGAGATTCAGCCCTGAAGAGGAGAAGCTCATCATTAGCTTGCATGCAGTGGTTGGAAACCGGTTTGATTTCTGAATCTCTTTCCTAGTACAATGTCCAAAATTATATATTGGAAAACTAGCATATATGTCATACATATTTTATATATTTGCATATATTACATCAGAATTTTCATTCTTATATTTATTATACATTTGTGTCATAAATCCATGCATAAAAAAAGTGTGTTTCAAGTTTAAATAATAAGTAATTAACATATTTTTTTATGTAGAAAACTTGAGTTTTATGATGTAGATATGAAGGTTCGCGTATAAAAAAAGCGCCCTAAATTGAGTTTACCTGAAAATATGAGTCATCCACTAGGCCAACGTCGGATCAGTCAAATTAGCATAATAATTCAACTAGACTATTCAACCACACAACTCCATTAGAACATTTTTGTTAGCCATTTCGGCGAATGAGGCCGACACATCCACTCGGCTAGTTAGAGAAACAGAAAAATTAAACTATAATGCCTTGAATAAATCTAATGGTCAGTTCTCCATGGAATCCAAGTTAGCTTCATCAACAAGCCTGATAGCCAGATGGAATCACGCCACAATGGTCGAATAGACAAACATGATTTCTAGGCCATGTACCTCGCTATACCATTCTATTTCTAAGCTCTATTGCACACTATGTTGCACACCCTAGGCTGGTCTCATATAAAAGTAATGTTAAGGCCGCTATTGTAAGAACCAAAACTTCATTTTTTTTTTCTTTTACATCATGATCACACTCGCACTTGCCTTATCTGTGACTTTTCTTTTCTTCCTCGATCTGAAGCATTCGCACTTTTCTTCCCCGATCTGAAGCTTTCTTTCCCTACTTTTGTAGGTTTTGCCCAAAACCACTGCCTTCATGAGCGCACCCTCGAGATAAAGTTGTGATTTGACCAGGCTGGGAAGGCAACGAGGGGATTGCCACATACAAACTCATATTCTTGCCTTCCTTCTTTGAACCCTCGTGATACATTTTTGATTATAGCTATTCAAAAAAGTAACAATGGGTGTTTGGCATATAAAAACACCAAAAGTCCAATAGTTATCCTCCTAGCAAGTTCTTAGTCATGCCCTCCTCTTTACCACCGTTGTCGGGACCAAAGGTGCGCTCACTTCTCCTTCTTGCTTTATACTCCGGTTTTGTTCAATAATATTATTATCAAATTTAAAATCAATTTGATTTATGATTTTCGTAGAAATCTCATTAAGTTAGAATAGTATTAATTTCAAGTCAATCCCTACACTAACCTAATAAATAATTAATCTCAATACATTTAGGTACATAATTATTAAATTTTTGGATTTTGATTTGTATAGGACTTAGGTGTCGGGTAAATCATTAATAAAAATGAAGGTTCGTTTGTATCTCAAGTTAAGTAACAACTCTTTTATATGAAAAACACTTACCCTTTATAGTTACCGGCGTTAACCTTTTTTACTTGTATTATATTACTAGCTAGTTCTTTGTTTGTCAGTCTTACAATTTAAAATTTATTAACATAACTGCAATAGATTTCATTTGTAATCATATCAATTTTCTTGTGTAATTAACCATATTTTATTGTTGCATTAATTCATGTTTAATTACTTTCATTGATATGTGAACTCTCAATATTGCAGTTTCACAATTGGTTATAAATAATGTTGTACATTTTGTAGTTATTTTCATGTGATTTGATTGTGAAACATGAATTATAAGTGATATTACAATTATTATGTAAGTATTAAACCCATTTGTTATAGCTCTAAGTGATAAGTTCTCTGAAAAATTTGTGGATTTCAATTGGATTGATGTCTACTGACTCGATCCGTAGTTATGTGGTAATTTAGTTTCCTGGCCAAAAGCTTGACCCAGTTTCTTTAGACAGCTAGTGTGCAAAATGGATATGTTATAGATTTTAAAATTTGATGTATAGTTTACACATTAGGGGTTCTACGCAAGAATACATACCGTTCAAGTAATATAAGGCTATATCGGAGTCTCGATTATCGATCCCACTAAGAAGCAAGGTAAGAAATCCCTTACGCTAAGTTCTAGTATACTAATATAAGGTCTTAGTTTTCTAACTACTAATCCTAAATACAAACATAAATCTAAAGTTAAACCTAACAATATAAATTGGTTTGATGAATTTTGAGGTGTAAGAACTACCTTTCTCTAGTGTTGACCTAGAAAATATGTAGGAATGGGATGCTTATAATCTAATGTGGCCAGTGAAAACATGAGCAAAAATCTAAGTCACCCTCTTCCGAGTGTATGAAGTAGCTTAGTTAACCTAGGTACGATTCCTTAGTATAATTAGATTATCAAGATGAAACTTCTAGCCTGTCACCCTAGAGTCTCCTTCTCCTAATAGCCCCTTAATTGGCTTAATCTTAGAATTATGGTACACAGTCCTGGATCAAATTGGTTAAGAATCTAGCTTTTCAACCTAGAAATACCAGTTTGCACCCATCAACGAACATCTCCCTAACATTGCATTAAATCTTAGGACTACTTTTCCTTCACCCATAAGTTCAATGTTGTTCCTCCTAGTTGTTAAAGCCATAGCCCTTCCGGAATTTATGGGTTTACAATAAATTTCAACATATCAATTGACCAAATTGATTAGTAAATGAAGCATGAAGTAAGAACCATCACTATGATATGAAAACTTTATTCTAACATGCATCCTTACATCCTAAAAGTTCATCCAATTCATTGTAAAAGAAAAGTACAAGAATTCTACTTTAAAAAGTTGGTTTCACAGAACATAAAGATTCATTAAATCAAAGTAAATTCACTAGATAAGTGTTTATAATAAGTACAAGATAATGAAGAATACAATACTTAGTTTTTTCCCTCTAAAAGAAAGATGAAAATTCCTCATACAAAGTCTCATGTTGATCCATGCAATGCTAATACAATCCCTTACATATATCTCTCAAAATCCTCTCATCTACATTTCCTACTCCTATCTATGATCTCTCAGCCTTTTTGGAAAATTCTAGGACTTAAAAATGCCAAAAAGTGTTTTTCCAAATGTCTAGATCTGTTAAATAACTCTTTGAGGCGTTCAGAAACTGCCCCTGGATAGTTTAGGCGCCTAAGCGCCAGTTTGCGATGCTTAGGTGTTGTCTTCTCTTTATTCTGAGCGGAGACTGGTGCCTAGGCGCCACTCTACTAGCAGTAACCCCATTTGCTCCTGTTTACCTCTGTTTCAGCTCTAGTCCACTTCAAGTGTTATAAATGCAAGTTAAACATGAAAACAACCTTTTTTAAAGTGCAATTTCATTCAAAAACATGTGATAAATGTAAAGGAAATTAAATATAAAAAATTCATATCATCTACCTTTTCTTGTGTCAAGATATTGAAGTATATTGACTATTTATACATATAGTTAATAATGTATATATTGAAATTGTATATTATCAAGTATTGTTAAATAATTGATGAGTCACAGCAAAACAAAAACACAATATTGTATTATGTAAATATTGCAAATGAAGTGTATATGTTCAAGTCACTCCTATTCACGATCACAAGAATGTAATAATTCTTTTGTAGGTTTTTTTATGCATAAAACAAGTCATCAATTTTTATTGCTCATATTGTATGCTTGATTTTTCTCATCATTTATGTTTTAATAAATAGAAATTATTTAAGGAGTTTGTTTATCATACTCCCTCGTTGTGTGGGTTGGGTCTCTAGCCTTGACGGGTTGAGCAAGATCAACAACTTAGTTATGCCAGAAAATATAGTATGTCTCAAATTTTATAGTATGTCTCAATGACTAGTTATGCAAGAAAATATAGGATCGAGATATAGGATTAGTTATGCCACTATATATAAATTGAGATATATTTTCTGGCATAATATAGGATTTCAACTTAATTATGCTAGAAAATATAGTATGTCTCAATCTAGATATATTTTCTGGCATATTTTTACGCATAACTAAATCCCAGCATCAAGGTATTAAACCTTAAGCCAAATCGATAAGAATATAGTATGTCACTCTAGATCTAACTAATTCTACACCCATCAAAACTTATCTCCACATTTATTTGCACACTCCCTTAGGTGATCGCAATGGCTCTGCCTAGAATGAAGTGTGGTATCCACTAATTGGATGAAATCATAACCCTTCCAGGTCATTTTGTTTCTCGATGGATTTTAACCTCACAAGTAGCTAGTTTGTAAAGTAAATGAATATTTGGTGAAAATACCATCACAATTTTAAGAGTAAAAAGAAATCTTTAAAACATTCTCATCCCACAAGATTAAATACCTAATGCAAGAAAAAAGAAAGGGAACTACTCAAAATTCATGGAGATTAAACAAAAAAAAAACATATGCATTGAAATCCAAGTCTTACAATAAAAACTCAAACATAAATACAAAGTACCTTAGTCTTCTTCCCATGCAAACTCATGGAGTTTCCTCATAGAAATCTTCAACCTTCTTCACACTAAAAAACACTCACACTTACACTTGAATACAAAATATGACAAACCTAACTCACTATTTCCGCCCAATTGAAGTTTTGAGGCTCCAAAAAATTTCTAAATTCGACCAAAATCCTTCTCATTAAATAGAAAACAGAAAATAACCAAGGGCTGCTTACCTCTCTAAAATTCAACAAAATTTGATTTATCTTCTAGAAAGGTA
>NEWO01000485.1:437758-451889 GCA_003013225.1 Phalaenopsis aphrodite
TAATGTTAAGAAAGATGAAAATATGAGTTCCTATCTAATTCAGAAATATTGTAAGTCTTCCAAATTTTGAATTTAGTTCTTTTATTATCTCCACTTATAAATTTTTATTAAGAATAATTTTACTTACTATGTTATATCTATAAGCTTAAGATTTTATCAACTCTTATACTTTAAAAAAGATCAAATGTAGAACCAATTTTTGATTAGGCACTAATCCTCAAGCTTCTCCTCCCTCACTTTTTCTTCTTCTTCTTTTTTTTCTCTTTTTTCATTTTCTTTTCTTTTTCTTCTTCTTTTTTTTAGGCAAGGATTACTATATCTGGATAGACCATTAATAATTTTGAATTCTACTTTTCCTTTCCAAAAGCAAAGTTTTGATACAAAACTTTTGCTTATAAATATAATAATAGCTTTGAAAATTATTTTTAATAAAAGAAATTTAAGTATTAAAAATAAAAGTCTAACTTTCTAAAATTTTAAATAATACAATGTTTCTTACAAAAGATAATTACTTATATTAATCATTTTCTACACTAAAAACTTTTAACTTAAAGTTTTTCTTCATTACTCAAAATTTCAACTAAATTCTCTTACTCATTTCTAAAATCAAAATTTACTTCCTTCATATAGCTTCATATGCATGATCAATTTTTCTTTTCAAATCAAATTCACTTATAGTTTATTTGAGAACAAATAAAATTGAAGTTTTGAAAATATTTTTCATCCCCCCCCCAAACTTAATTTTTTAACAAATTAAACAGTTTAGGATCAAATATATATAAGAAGGAATGAAAACTAAAATAACTGCTAACAGGAATTTTTATACCCTAATGATACAAGTATAAAACTAAAAACAGGAGTAAAATTAATTTTGATCAAACTTTTTAATATTTTCATTTCTATTCAACATGTAGAGATTCAATAGACTTCTAAATAGTGGGTACAAACATAAAAGCAAACTAACACACTAACTTGACTTCACAATCTCAACATAAAAACAAACTCACAAACATGATAAAAGAAAAATACAGGTAGCAGTTTCTGAAATTTAATTTTTAAGACCTAAGTTAGCAAGATTTTCATCTTTTCAAAAGACAGAATTAAGTTAAGTTCTAAACTAACTAAATCACAAAACTCACAATAGTTACTATCCTAGAATTTTAAAACAAACTACTAACTAATACAAACATCACAATAATAATAAAATACAAAAGTCCAAAACACAATACATAGTACATATCATCACAAAGATGCAAATGTAGTAGTACCACACCACATAGTCCACAACATAAAAATAAACAACACATCACAAATCTCAAGTCCAAAGCACATAGTCTAACACATATTACAAACATAAAAATCTCTCAATTCTACTCCTCATCGTCTGAATCATCGTTATACCACTATTTTGTAGGCTCATAATCAGGATATTGAGGATATGGAGGAAATTGCACTCCTAGGTCACCCTTAATTAGGTTCTCCAGAGATGAGTGGAATTTCACTTCATAATCATTCTTTCCCCTATTATACCTATCAGTATGCTCTACAAAACGCTCTAAATTCTGAGCTTTATCAGCGGTAAAATTAATATGATCCATCATCCTCTGCATTAATTGATCTTGGGTATCAGTAGACTCACCTCTAGATGTAGAAGCAGGTGAGGTAGATGGTCTAGATGTAGAAGCAGTAGAGGTAGAAGCAGCAGATGTCTCCATTCCATAACTCCTAGAAAATCCTCCTCTCCAACTAAAAATAGAATGCTCAGAATAATTTTTCACATTCACCTTAGTGATGGGCTTTAGAGGTAACAACACATCCTCCCAACTATCATATTTAACTTCAGCCTACTCACACAAAGAAAAGATCAAGGAAGCAAATCCCATACCTGCAGTAGTAACGTCAGCGGTAGAATTGATGATAGTATGAGAAATCAAAGCTTCTATGTTGATGAGCTTTCCTTCCTGGATACAATAATTTAAGGTCGCTCTCTCTGTGGTCAATTCACTGAGAAGATTTGTTGGTAGCAGATGAGCAGAAATAAAATAGTGTCAGGCCTTTGAAGGTGCACATAACTTTAAAGTTGGGAAGTTTACTCTCCTCTCATTAGTGATCTTCTAAAGTTCTCTTCCAACAGTCAAGTAAGAAATAATCTCGTCTAACTATGCTTCAGTCGGACTATAATTTGTATAAAAACATAATGTATCAGGTGACAGATGTTAAAACAAGTTGATTACCTCTAGTGAGAAAGGTACCAACTTTCCTCAAACCATTACTCTATTGTCTTCAGCATCAGGGAGGTTTGCATAGAACTTCCTAACAACAGAAATAACCGCCTCAGCAGAGAAACAACAGAATCGTTCTCACTGTCGGAAAACGATCAAATCCTCCAAGTCTCCACTTGGATTCCTAAAACACAACTCTTAAATCAGTTTCTGTGATTGTAACGCATCATTGTACCGATCGTGAGACTTCGAACTAACAAATTTACTTGAATCAAAAGGGCTCTTTCCTTTGCTCCTATTCATTCTTGGTGTCATTCTACATTCTAAAAATAACTTCAAATATCAAGTCTAAATTACTAAACAAAACTTTCAAAGTATAAACTACACTTCTAATGTAATTTAGATAGATTTGTTTCTCATTTTTCATCATGAATAGTGAATTTTTTAATTTCTCCAAATGTGCTCAAAATACATAGTGAAAATCCAAATTTTTTGCATAGAAGTAAAGCTCTTACCTCAAGGAACTTGGATTTAGCAAATTTCACTTGATTCCACCAGGAAATCCTCACTTTAGATGTGCCTTAGCCCTAAAAAATTGCAAACTCGAGAGGTTGAAGGTGACGGTGGCGTTAAAAATGGTAATTTTCGGGCTGAAATTTCACTTTTAACTGTTCATGAATCGGTTTTCGTGAACTGACACTTAAGTGCGGGTAAATGGCACTTAGGCGCTTGCCTCTCAGGTTGGCACGTGCTTAAGCGTGAGATGTGGCTCTTAGGCGCCAGTGCACAATTTTCAAATTTTTTAAATTAAAGTAAAATGCATTATTTGCCTAAGTAAACCACCCCTAAATGGTCTTATAGCACTTAAATGACTATTTTCAACTTCCTATAACTCCCCTCTCTCTCTCAAAATTCTCCATAATAATTATTTCAATTCGAGACTAAAAATAACACAAATTTTCACACAAACAAACTTATATTAATTAAAAAACAAGTACAAATACCTTTAAACACTTAATTCTCAATTTAAATAGTCTTGGATGAGAAAATTTTCCTAAATACAAACACATAACAATCATTTCACAATTAAACACATATAAGAAGTCATAAATACTAAAAATAAGACTTAAACACTCAACCACTTGAAAAAAACAACTTCTAACACACAAATTCTAACACTAAACATTTCATTCTTCATTCTAAGGAACAAATTCATGTCTTTCATTTGTCTCTCCAGGAATATAGAGTTGATAAAATGGACGGTGGTGACGAGCTATGATACTATCTTCTTCAATCCACTTCTGCTTTATGAACATTGCCTTATCTACTTCCTTTATAAAACTTGTGTGGCTAAATTGCATCTTCAATTGCCATCCAATATGCTCTAGATGTGCATGCAACTCAGGTTCTTTGGTCTCCAATAAAGCCATAGTATTCTCAATTTTGTTGATCTTCTCTGATATCCCTTCAATACTAACGGTTAAGAAACCATTATACATCTCTTCTGCACTATGACTAATGAACCTCTTCCTCATGGTTTCTTGCTTCTTATTTAAATCCATCTCCAAGGAAGACATCTTCTCTAAATATCTCTTTCTCTTAGACTTTTAGGGCTAGAAATGATCTGGGGTGAAATTCCTTCATAAAACCCTTATATTTATAGACCTAAATCCTTTCTATAACTCCTACACATTTAGAAACTACCTTGGAACGTTTTTATAAACTAATTGGTGGTTAAACCTTCTAGAATACTAATTTCTCACATGTGTTTAAACTGTCGTGCTTAAGCGTCAGTGCACATTTTTGCACCAGTCAACTTAACATCCAAATTCTCATTCTAACATGTCTTGGTCACTAAATAAAGTATTAAAATCTTTACTAACACATTATAGTTTCAAACATACTGCTTCAAATTTCTTAATCACTCACAAAACAACAATCAAAATAAAAACACTGATAACTATGGGTTGCCTCCCACAAAGCGTTTGGTTTTACGTCATCAGCCCGACGTAACTAGTGCTTATTCTGGTTGACCCAACATCATTCCATCATTAATTTTATGTTGATCCCTATAAGAAAAGGACTCAGTCTATTTCCATTAACTTTAAATATTTTATAAGACTTAGGATCTTTAATATCCACAGCTCAATAAGGAGAAACTTTTATCATAACAAATGGCCCATCCACCTGGACTTAAGTTTGCCTGGAAATAATCTTAACCTTGCATTATATAGAAAAACTTGTTGCCCTTGCTGAAAATTTTTAATAAGAATCCTTTGATCATGCAACATCTTCATCTTTTCTTTATAAATCATGACACTCTGATAAGATTCATTCATTATCTCTTCAAGCTCATTTAATTGCAATAATCATTTCTCACCAGCATCTTTCAAATTATAGTTGACTCTTTAATAGCCCAATATGCTTTATGCTCAAGTTCAACTGGTAAGTGACAAGCTTTCCCAAATATTAGCCTATATGAGGATATTCTTATAGGAGTTATATATGCAGTCTTATAAGCCCATAAAGCATAGTCAAGTTTGACTGACCAATCCATTTTTGTTGGATTCACAGATTTTTCCATAATTCTTTTAATTTCCTGATTGGATAATTCAGCCAAATCACTTGTTTGAGGATGATAAGCAGTAGCAATCCTATGATTTATATGATATTTCTATAATAACTTCTCCATTATGGCATTTCTAAAATGACTTCCCCCATCAGTAATGATAACTCTCGGCATCCCAAATCTACAAAATATGTTCATTTTCAAAAATTTTGCAACACTTTGAGCATCACATCGAGGTAAAGTAACAGCTTCTATCCATTTGGATACATAGTCCACTGCTAACAGAATATATAAATTTTTGAAAGATGTTATAAATGGTCCCATGAAATCTAATCCTTAAACATCAAATATTTAAACTTCTAGCATATAAACTTCTAGCATATAATTAAGGGGCATCTCATTTCTTCTAGAAATATTGCCTACTCGTTGATATCCATCACAAGTTTTGATATAAGCATTAACATCTCTGAACATTGTGGGCCAATAGAATCCATATTGTAAAATTTTGTATGTTGTTTTATCAACAACAATATGTCCCCCAAAATCAGAATTGTGACATTTTTGGATAATTTCATAAATTTCTTCTAATGGTACACATCTTTGAAGAATTAGATCATTTCCTTGTTTATATAAAAATGAGTCATCCCAAAAAAAAGTCTTAGCTTCAGAAATAAATTTTCTCTTTTGTTGGGATGTCATTTCATTATATAATACACTAACAATAAAGTTCACAATATCGGCATACCACGGAACATGTCACTCATTAATAATAAACAATTTTTCATTATAAAAATGTTCATTATTTTTTTTTCAAAACAGAGTGGTTTTTCTAACTCAAGCCTGGACAAATGATCAGCAATTTGATTTTCAATCCTCTTTTGATCTACTATTTCAAAATTAAATTCTTGCAAAAGAAGAATCCATCTTATAAGTCTAGGTTTAGCATCTTTCTTTTCATTAAGTACTTAATAACAGAATGATCTGTATGCACTACACAATGAGTTCTAATTAAATATGATCTAAATTTATCAAAAGCATATATTATTGCTAATAACTTTTTTTTCAGTTATTGTATACCTGATTTGAGTTTCATTAAGAGGTTTACTAGCATAGTAAATTACTTTGAAAATTATATCATATCTTTGTCCTAAAACAGCTCCTATAGCATAATCACTAGCATCACATATCAATTCAAAAGGTTTTCCCCGGTTTGTTGAAACTATAATTGGTGCAGTGATTAATTTTTATTTTAATAAATTAAAAGTTTATAGGCATTCTTCATCAAAATTGAAAATTTCATCTTTCTCTAGTAAATGGCATAAAGGCTTTGCAATCATTGAAAAGTCTTCAATATATCGCTTGTAGAATCTAGCATGTCCTAAAAAACTCATAATTTCCCTTAAATTTGTTGGATAAGGTAAATTAGCAATCACTAGAATTTTAGCAGGATCTACTTCCATACCATTTTCTGATATTTGATGACCTAATACAACTCCTCTTGCTATCATAAATTGACATTTTTCCCAATTAAGGACTAAATTTATTTTTTCAAAGCGCTTAAGAAATTTAGATAAATTTTCTGAACATGAATCAAATGAAGTTTCAAACACTGAAAAATCATCCATGAATACTTCAATCCATTTTTCAATTAAATCACAAAAAATTGCCATCATTCATCCTTGAAATGTAGCAGGGGCATTACATAAATCAAAGTGCATCCTTCTAAAAGCAAAAGTACCATAAGAACTGGTAAAAATTGTTTTCTCTTGATCCTCAAGAGATATTTGTATTTGGTGATAACCAGTATATTCATCCAGAAAACAAAAGTATTTATGTCCAGCTAGTCTATCCAGCATTTGATCTACAAAGAGTATTAGAAAATGATCTTTCCTAGTGGCAAGATTTAATTTTCTATAATCAATGCATATTTTTCATGTTGTAACTTGTCTAGTAGGTATTAATTAATTATGTTCATTCACAGTTACAGTTACTCCTCCTTTCTTAGGAACGCAGTGAATTGGACTAACCCATGCACTATCTAAAATAGGGTAGATAATTCTAGAAACTAACCACTTTAAAATTTCTTTCTTAATAACTTCTTTCATAACAGGATTCAGTCTGCTTTGAGAATCAACCCTGGGTTTGTAGTTCTCTTTCTTATGAATTCTATGAATACAAATTGAAGGACTGGTTTCTTTAATATCAGCAATTGTCCATCCAAAGGCTTTCTTAAAATTTTTCAAAATTTTCATCAACATTTCTTCTTCTTCCATCGTTAATTTTGAGGAAATTATAACTCGTAAAGTAGAGGAATATCCTAAAAAGACATATTTTAAATGTTCAGGAAGTAACTTCAACTCATGTTCTGGAGGTTTTTCAATTAATGGACAAAATGATTTATTTTTATCTATCATATCCAAAATTTCAAAATTTTCTCAAACATAGTTTAAATCTTCCTTAAAAAGTTCTTCACTTTGATCTAATTCCTCTTCTTGCTCGTGTTCCAAATCTTTTTCTTCATATTTTTCTTCATAAGTTGTTTTGAAATGACATTCACTTAGATATTTTATAACATCCATCCTATAACATTCATCATCTTTACCTTTTGCAGGATATTTTGTTGATCTTGAAATATTGAAAGTAACAGTTTGGTCATTGACGAGCATAATTAATTCCACTTTCTGCACATCTATCATTGCTCTTCATGTGGCTAGGAAATGTCTCCCCAAAATGATAGGTATCTCTTTATCTTCCTCCATATCTAGCACAATGAAATCAACAGAAAAGATAAATTGAGCAACTTTCACTAGGACATCTTCTATAACTCCTTTAGGGTATGCTATCGAACGATCTAATAACTGCAGAGTTACAGTAGTAGAGTTTATTTCTCGTAATACTAATCTTTTGAATATTGATAATGGCATAAGGTTAATGCTTGCACCTAAATCACATAAAGCTTTCTCATGAAATATGTCTCCTATTGCACATGGAATTGTAAAGCTACCAAGATCCTTAAGCTTTTTAGGAAGCTTTTTCTGAATTATAGCACTGCACTCTACACTAAGTGCAATAGTCTCATTATATTCAAACTTCTTTTTCCTGTTGAGAATATCCTTCATAAACTTTACATAGCTTGGCATTTATTCTAAGGCTTCAGCAAATGGAATATTAATTCTAAGCTTCTTAAATATTTCCAAAAATTTTGAAAATTTCTTATCCAACTTCTGCTGACGAAGTTTTTGAGGAAATGGAGGTGGTGATTTTTCCAAATCAATTTTTAGTGGAGAAATAGGTCTCTCAGAATCTTTTGGAGCTCCCTCTTTTGATTCTTCATTTTCTTCTCTCTCTACTTTAATTTCTTTTCGAACCCTACCTTCCAACTCTCTTCCGCTTCTAAATTGAATGGATTTTACTTGCTCTTAATTCTGGTCTTTTGGATTTGATTCAGTATTACTAGGAAATGTTTCTGAGGATCTATTAATTAATGAATTTGTTATTTGCCCAAGTTGATTCTCAATATTTCTAATTGTAGCTCCTTAACTTTGTAATTGATTTCCTATTTGTAACACCACTTCTTCTATAGACAACTTCTTCTCCTTAAATTGTGTATTACTATTGAAACCTAGAGGGTAAGTAGATCTATATTTATTATTCCCTTGATTGTTTCAGCTTCCCAATGGATTTATTTGGTTGTTCTCCCATTGTTGATTATTACCACTCGAGTTGTTATTATAGTTAAAATTTGGAAGGTTCTTCCAACATGGGTTACAATAATTTGAATATGGGTTATTCTGCTTATTATTTATGACATTCAAAGTTTCTAATGATGCTTGAGAATCTACAATTTGGTCTAATGAATTCTCTTCAATCATGGAAATTGGTTGAGAAAAATTCATTCCAAACTGGTATAACTTCCTTGAAATTGCAACAACTTGATTTGCTAACATGAATATTGGCTACTTTCTTAGGATTTACCCTCTCAGAAGGCCATAGAAAATTATTGGTAGTTATTTCTTCAATTGAAGTATAAGCGACATGAAATGGTTTTGACATAAATGAACCACCAACAGCAGCATTGATAATTGATCTAAGAGATCCAACTAATCCATTATAAAAAGTTTGAATTATTAACCAATCTGGTATAGCATGGTGTGGACACTTTCTTAAGAGTTCGTTAAATCTTTCTCATGCTTCATAAATAGATTCCCCTTTAAACTGATTAAAAGATGTAATATCATTTCTAAGCTTTGCAGTTTTTTATGGTGGAAAATATTTAGCAAGAAATTTTTGTGCTAAATCACCCCAAGTTTTGATCGATCCAGATGCTAATGAATTCAACCACATCTTAGCTTTATCCCTTAGTGAGAAAGAAAATAACATAGGTCTTATGGCATCATCTGATATACCATCGTATTTAAATGTAGCATATAATTCTAGAAAATTGGCAAGATGTAAATTTGGATCTTCAGTTAGTGATCCCCCAAACTGATTATTTGATACCATTTGGACTATAGCAGGTTTAAGTTCAAATAAATTAGCCACTACAGTAGGTTTTTGAATACTACAATGAAGTTCATCTACAGTAGGGTTAGCATAATCTCTTAAAGGTCTAAACTCTTGATGAATTTCTGCATTTTGGTTCTCCATTTCTATAGTTTTTTTTATTATTTTTCAAGATTTTTAATTTTTTCAATTTTTTTTATTTTTCTAACAGTTCTCTCTAATTCAAAATCGTAGGGAACTAGTCCTTCAGAACTTAAACTATGCATACGTTAACATAAAATAAAATACAATAACTTAAAGTTTAAATAAGACTTTCTAAAAATAAAAATTTGCTTTTAAATTAATAGATTCTTTACAATTTTCACTTCATTTTCCCGGCAACGGCGCCAAAAAACTTGATCCAGAAACTGCTTATTACAATAGTATAATAATAATTTTGATTATATTTTTCACTTATATTTCTTTATTTTGCAATAAAACCAAAAACTTGATCTTGAAGAAAAATAAGAAAGAATTTAACTTTTAATTTATATATATCGGGATACTACACAAGTTTACGTATCGTTTTCAAGTAATATATGACTTTTTGATTAAGACTTGAATATCGAACCCACAAGGAAGATATGCAATATGCACTTTTTGGAAAACATTCTATTTTTAAAAAGATAATTATTTAAACTAAAGACGTTTTTGTAGTAAAGGAAGTTTAAATATTTTTGGTAATTTTAATATTTTAACAAAAACAGAACAAACTTAAAAAGATAACTTGATTTTTTGTAGAAAAAAAGTAGTAAATATGAAAATATCTTTCTCCTTATCATGAATCAGTAATAAGTATAGGAATTTTGTTGTAAAAGTATGCATATTTTGTTGTGCCAAATAGGAGCAATAATATTCTTTACCCTTACTAGAGATACTATAAAGAGCATTGACTAAATTAAAGTTTGAGTAGTTCTGAAGACCGGATAGGAAGAAAAGATACTAGCTCTCACTCTAGAGTTCCCTCGATTCCCTCCACCTCGGGGCTAACATCTCGTAGAAAAATCTAAAAGAATAATCCAAGTTGGGGGCTTTAACCTGTCACTTTAAAGTCCTCTAGCTCTACACCCTTCAATGAATATTTTCTATTTATTTGCACTCAATCATATGAACTACATTCTCATTCATACAACCTCATGTGATTCTTTCTAATTGTTGACTGAGACAATACCAGCCCGATTCTTACATGTTCTCACAATAAATTTTAACATCTGGATTGGCCAAATCAAGAAGAAAATGAAGTAGATGGATTTGAATCATCACAACTTCTTCCAACATTAAAGATCAATACTCTTCACAACTTCCATCCAACACTTAATTACTTATCATTTTATGAAGAAAGATAAAGAAAACTACTCAGAATCCATGGAGAAAACAAAATTACACTTTAGTTTAAAAGTAGAAATCAGTGTCAAACCAACAACAAGTCTCAATTAAAACTAAAAATAGTCTAAAACAAAACATGAAAATTTATCTCAAGTCCTCCACCAAAATCTTGAAGTTCCTTTGAATCTCTTCTCTTTTATAACACTCTCAATATAAAACTAAAATAAAAAGGATAAATATGTGGTATCTGAAAATCTCTCCAACTAACTCCCCAATTTTAAAACTTTCCTAGTACTTTTAGGACCCCTTTCAAAGTCTCAATCTTCATTCTTTTATAATTCTCTAAAAGGTGTGTTAGTATCTCTTCAAAATGTGTCTTGATTCGATATATTTCCTCAAGATATGCATTCTTTCCCAATAATTTTTGTCGATGGTGGTTGTAACCACCTATTAAGCCAATAGGTGCCTCAAAAACCTCTTCAAAAATCACAAAAACTGAATTTACTCATATAATAACTGTCACTAGCGCTTAAGTGTGGGGCCTCTGGCGCTTAGGCGCGGCCTTCTCTATTTAACCGACGCTTAAGCGCAGGACTTGGCGTTTAGGTGCCAAAACACTTTTGCACATTTTTCACATATTTACTCCAAATTTGATCTTTTTCACTCATTTAAGCATTTTTCACCTTTTTACCTGTATCCTAAAGAAAAACACAAAAATATCTTCCATTAAAGTACAATATCTCAAAAATAGGTATAAAATGAGTTTAAAAATATTATATATTTTAAACGTATCAGAAACCACCAAAACTCATATCTTTCTCCTTGTAACAAAATTGATGTCATATAATCCTCCACACCACCATACTTAGGGCATAAGGTGGGCTCATTCATATTCATTTTATACTTTCTTTTGTTTAATAATATTGTTATCAAATTTAAAATCATTTAAATTTATTATTTGCTTGAAAATATCATTAGGTTACCATATTATTAATTTCAAGTCAATCATTGCACCTAACCTAATAAATAATTAATATTAATACATTTAATTGCATAATTATTAAATCTTATGGATTCTGATTTGTGGACTTACTAGAAAATACTAAGTAAATCATTAATAAAATTTGTGGTTGACTTTCATGTCAAGGTAAATACCTCTTCTTTTTTATGGGATAAACAATACATTTACTAGTTAAGGGTTTTAACCTTATTAATTGTATTAAATTACCAGCTAGTTGTAGGTTTTGCCGGTCTTACCACTTATTTTTTTTAAATTAAATTGCCCAATATTTCTTTCTTATTTATAATGACTTTCTTGTGTAATTAGCACTATTTTATTGTTGCATAGTTTCAGTTTTAAGTCTTCGCAAGTCACATTTAAATAATTATTATTTTCATATAGCAAATATTTGTGAAAATTCATTATTACAGTTTCACAAGTGATTATAAATAATAGTGGGCATTTTATAGTTATATTATTATAATTTTATTGTGTTGCATGAAATATAGTTGATATTATAGTATTATTATATGGATATTAAACATTTTTATTATGACTAGCCAGATCGACGAGTCCTCAGAGAAATCAATGGACCTTTCATTCTTTTAGGGTATTATAGTAAACTGACAAATATATATATATATATATATATATATATATATATATATATATATATATATATATATATATATATATATATATATTAGAAAAGCTCGAGGGAAAATATATTAATAAAAGGAAATGTACGTATAAGTTGGTTGAAATGGCCCAAATTGACACCCTAACCACTCAGCATACAAGAAACATAGGAAATACATGTATACCCAAATAACCAAGATTAAAATGTAAACATAGAAATTGTATACCAAAAGTATGTGAACACTCGCTGATTTAGTTAGCTTGCAAATGATTCAATTTAGCCCTGTCTCTGCCTCTAGTTCTAATATGGGAGGCAGCTAACAGATTGTTAAGTTTGTTTTCATTACCCTAAACTACCAATGTATCATCCATCAACTTTATTAGTAGGCCTCCATTCTTCTTCTTGAATGTATAAACATGTCATTCCTCTTCTGAATATTAGCTCACCTGATCACTGGATTAGTCCAAAGATTGTCAGACAGGTGTAGGTTGTTGCACATCTTGATCCCCATGTGTTTGACTAACATTAACAACTTGCTCAATCTGATGAGGCAGTAGAAACACAGTAAAAATATTGCCACCAATTACATCAAAGTTAGGTTCTAGGGTTGGTGAAGCATGAAATGTTTCCCCTTACCCCCATGAAAAGAGGTTTCATAGGAGGAAACAGGGGAACTACATCATGAGCATTGTGTGACATATTTCGTCGTCGGCGTCATGTGTCATCTTCAGCTGCTCACTTCATCATCTTGAGTAAGCCTCTCATTCATCGGGCTTGGCTTCTGAGGTGTCATGTGTCTTTGGCTTCGGCAGCTTCTCAGCTGCCTCACCATAGTTGAAGGGGTGCGACCTCTTCTAGTCTTTCATCAAGCCTGAAGCAGAAAGTTTCACACCTCTTTTGGCTTTGCTGTTTTTTCCATTGCAACTTCATTGTTCTTATCGTTGTGCCTCCTTGTATTGGCGATGACTTCAGAAAGAATGTATGATGCTGCCCTTGCTGTTGTTCACGGCTCAGGTACTACTAAATCGTGTTCCTTCCCTTCTTCGTTTGCGTCAGCGAAGGGCATCAAGAAACCTGGTAGGAATAATGAGAATTCAGTCATCTTTTTTGAAGAAGCATAATGTAATCAGCTTGCTTTCACATGTCATCTGAATTTGGTCGGGAAATTCCTTTATGACCATCTCAAAATTGATCTTATTCGTAAGGAATTTGAGCTCATGCACCTTGTTGGGGAGTGAAAAATTAAACTTCTAGATGGAAGACACATCCTTGTTAAACTAAATAATGAAGAGGCTTACACATGCTTATTTGCTCAAAGATTAATCTCGATTGATTACAGAGAAATGAAGATTTTGAAACGGTCGGTGTATTTTGACCCACAAATAAAACCACCAATCATTCAGGTCTAAATTCGCCTCTCTAGCATAAAATTTCATGATTTTACTCAAGAAGTATTGTACTCTATTGCCTCGGCCTTTGGTAAGTCACTCAAAATGAACATTCTTACTTTTAATCTTTCTCGTCCCTCTGAAGTCAAGGTACTGCTTGAAAGGGACACCACTTCAATTGTTTATGAGGAAATTTGGTTAAGCACACAACACCATGGATTAACAAAGGGTTGTGATTGAGTCTTTCCCTTTGTATTGCTCGAGTTTTCATATGTTCAACCACTCAATTTTTCAATGTCACCATCTACACCGCCATCTATGACCAAAGAAGCAAAGTGCTCAGCCAGAGGCAGTTATATATATATATATATATATATATATATATATATATATATATATATATATATATATATATATATATATATATATATATATATATATATA
>NEWO01000485.1:451980-471695 GCA_003013225.1 Phalaenopsis aphrodite
CATATATGTTCAAAGCACCTAATATTATAAAATGTAAATATTTACATAAAAGTGTATGTGTTTAAGTCACTTATATTCCTGATCATGAGCATGTGATGATCCTTTTATCGATTTATTAAACATATAATAAATCATCCCTTTTTATTGCTCATATTGTGAGCCCCATTTTTCTTGTCATTTATGCATTAATAAATAAATATTATGTACCGATTTTACTTTCCAGAATCACTCGTTTACATTTTTGCATAACACGATTTATTTAACTGTTAACATGATTGTCTCCATCAAAACAGACTTACAACATTTATTTACTTTTGGTATTTTCAGTTTCAAATATGTTATTTTATTTCCTTTTTTGGGTCTAGATAGTTGTTTCCTTATTTTCAATTTACTATCTTTCAATTATCTAATTATTTCTCAGTTGTATTTGTTGGACTCTTATTTATGGAATGAAACTTAGTTTTTCTTACTTTTTGTTGTTATTACTTGCATACCTTTCTTCTTTTAAGAATAGAAAACAAGTTTATTTATTTTCATCAAGCCCTATTTTACTAGGGAGTACTACCTTCTGAATACGAGGTGAGAAAACTATGGAGCATATGATAGGGAAAAAGTGGTAATATTAAATGACAGAAGGACATTGGGCGAAATGTGAAGAAATTATATAGTCATGTTTTTGTGATCAATAAAATTCTAGAGATTTTACCTGCTCTTCCTTCCTTCCTCATTTTTGTTCTTTCTGGTGCTATCTTCTTTAACACATCTTAATCCTAGGTGACAATACACATCATTCTAAGATTTAACATCATCAAGAATGTATAAAGCATGAACATGCAACATAATAGACATGGGAGATTTCATGAAGTTGTCTGCAATCATAGAGAACACTATCAATGTGGACTAAACAAAGGAGTTTATCGTGTAATATATGAATGCGTGGAAGGATAAGAAGACTGTTATGATCCACAAAACATTGATGAAAGCTTCAATGGAGCTACTAAGTGCTCAACTATCATTCAATTCTTCAAAAATAGTAGTGCATAAATGAAGAGACCCAACCATGATAAATCCATTAAGTTACATTTGAAGAACCTTGTCATTTTCTTTGACAAAGAAAGAAGAAGAAGAAACATACTACCTTAATAGTAAAACTCCTTTGTTGTTAACTTAGTATTTATAAACAAGAAATAATGTCAAAGAAAACATAGAGGATTAAATTAATCCTTCAATGACATCCATTTGCAAATATGCATCTCTGACGTCACATCCATCCAACACTACTATAAGGTAAATAACATTTAAATTTATAGACTTTTTTTAGCTATGATCATGCAAAGAGAAATGCTTTCTGAACGCATTAAAATTTAATTAACTCTGATTTTAAAGCACATGAAGTGAACATTTGCCTTGTTGAATATGTGAATAAGAATTTACTACAAAAAAACCTTTACTCATTAGAACCTTATCATGTAGATTTACTATTAAAAATCATTCAAAATATTGATTCATAAATAACTTTGCTCAAGAAACTTTTGGAACTCCATTGATCTGCTTTCTACCATTTTCAAAAGACAACTTATTTATAAGAACATTATAATTATCATTTAGAGGATATTTCATCTATTTTTCATACTATAACACATTCTACCAATTATTTTATTACGCAGTGACTTAGAATTCATAAATCTTCATGCTTTATAATGGGAATTCAACAACCAAAAGGTTGATCTTTTATACCTATTTATAGAAATTATATAAAGAAATTTGTCTTGCAAAATTTTTCATTTAGCATTCTTAAAATTCATTTAGGATTACACATACTACGTAAATCATTTTCTTAACTATTTAAGAAAGCATCAAAATGCAAAAAAAAAAAAAAACAAAGGCACACATAAAAAAATTATCTTCTATAATTCTTTCTAAATACAACATATTGTACAATTAACATAGGTACACTATGTTCAATGAAAAAAAAACTTTTTCCAACTTAAGAAAAAAACAAAAATAAGAAAAAAACCAAAGGTTTTATTTCATAATCATTTCATTAATATGGAAGAAACCAACAAATAACTTCCACTTGAGTCATCTTAGATGCATGGTCATGAACATCTTCACATGGCAATAAAATAGAAAAATAGCAAATCAAAGCCATTCTCTTGGGAGTTTTATCTTCCTAGTAACACAAATACCAGAAAAACACAACTTTGCTTACATACCTTTGGAATACATGCTAATTTGAATCATTATTGCACTCTTCAAGCGGGCAATAATCAAATTCATCAAGGACATAATGTTGGTAAGCCAACCTTTGGACATTTGAATCCTAATATTTTTCTTATTCATATAATATCAAACAAAGGATTTTTTTGTACAGATAAAAAGAAGACCAATCTAACCTAGAAAAAGTCCAAGAAAATAAGTAATTTAAGAATCAATCTCTAGACTTTATTCATTATATTTGGATGTTTCTTATATTCATATTCAATGTAATGTCAACTCACAAGTTCAAATTTAAAATTAACTCTTACATATGTATCACAATATTATAACATCCTAGACATCTTTTTCATATAATGCTATATCATTCTCTACTAGTTAAAAGCTTTGGAAAATTATTATCATTTAATCAAGACAATTCAACATCAAGATTGTCTTATTAATCTGTCGCTAGGTACTTACATCAATTTGTTACTATAGTAATAATGTTATGTTTAGTATGACTTACTTAATCTTGGAAGGATTCATTTTATTTGATTAATTTTCATATATTTATTATTAAAACATTTATAATGTTAATTCTATTTCATAGAAGAAAAGAAAAAAAAAATGACTACAAAAAATTCATGCATTCATTATAAATAATTTAATCATTCATTAAAATTAACGCATTATAAAATCATAGTTCACCAATACACACTGAATGCAAAGTAGACTTATGCTTTTGTCAAAATACTATCATAAGCACTCTCTTATGAAAGTCATTTTCTACATGTACTTATTGAAATACTCAACACTAAATCATTGAAAGGAAATAATTCCTCTCGAAACAATTTCTTATAAACAACAATCAATTCCTTCTAAAAATTTATCTTGATTTACTTTCTTATATAAGATAGTTTCATTCAATTACCTCAAGATTTCCTTGAGAGTCTGCAAGGTGTGCATTCTTTCATGAGTTCTTAATAACCCACCTTCAAGCTCAAAAACTATAGTTTTTAGCTATGAGCATTCATCTTCTAAATTCTCTGCTCACAGAAAATGTCCTTCCACAATCTTTGATAACTTGATAACCAGTTCACTTATATTTTTATTTCTTCATGTCATTTAACATAGACATGATAGTAGTCATCAATTTTAGATCTAATCTAACCTTTATGATTTAACCTCTTCATGTTTCCTCTTTAAATCAAAACTTTTCATGCGCAATAAAAGGAACTCCACAAACATCATGATACTTAATATTTCTATAATATAAGATGTATATAATGAAAATGTTGGAGTTTGCATGACAACAAAATGAAAATATTTAAAAACATTTTTTTCCATTATCCTTTACTATTAATATGAGTAAATTATAAGATTAGGCTTATAAGATAAAGAATAAGCTTCCTTAAAAGACTTATTCTATTCATTGGTGAAACTTATCTAAGTAATTAATTCCTTATTATTTATAGTAAAAATTAAGCTCTTTGGCTTAGAAGAGGATTCCTAAAGACATTTATGTAGAGAAACAAACCTTTTTCTTCTTAGGGGGAGGCTCTGACCACGTGCTTGAGATCATTCTCTACAATCTTTCACATTCTCTTCTAGGAGAGCTCTTATTATTTCTTCTCCACAAGCATCTTAACTTTCGTTCTCAAAACTTCACCCTCCTCATATAGAGAGACAACCTCGACTTGATGAGGATGTCCTAAGAAGTAAAATTTTCATTGGATTTTTGTTACTTCATTAATACCCCTATTCTAAAGTACAACTTCTCTATTTAATACAGATAATAAATATAAGCTCATACTAACAGAAGACAAAATAGCCAATAACTTTAAGTGGATCTTGTTCAACCTCTTTCAACCATGAAAATAAATTTATGATCATCAAAAGATTTCAAAATAAAGTTCCAAATGTGAAAATTATTCTTATTCTTAGCTCAGAATACTACTGATGTACTTTTAAATGGCAACCTAATCAGCCTCTACCCCTGCATCTAAAAAGACAAAAATCTCATCATCTAGTTGAGGAGCACCATATAAGTTAGCTGAAAAAATGAAAAAATAAATATCATCAAAAGTGTTAATTTGCAAGCACAGCTACGAAAATTGATTTGAGGTTGAAACCATAATCTGAATCATAACTAGAGGCAAGTAAGAATAACTTGGGGATGAATGTCCTACCCATAAATCTATAGTCCAAAAAATTAGTCATGCTCGAGTCCAATTTATTCAAAATAAAAAATCTCTTCACTTCCTCAGTAGTTAGTGGAAGTCATGATACTACCACTATGAGGAATGAATATGCTCAAGAAAGTATCAGCCATCCATCCTTAGTTGTGGTGAAACATACCTCATGTTCCAACTCTTTATTGACCTCTAAAGACTAGCAGCTTAATAATGGTCCTAGTGAATAAGACAAATCTAACCTTATACACCTTCATAGTAAAAAGATATCAAAATAATGATGATGACAAAAAAACCATATTTTTTCTAATATAAAGCACAATAATATTAATAGCATTGATAAATGAAGTTTGCATCACTTGTGTTGGGATGATGCCAAAAGGGTTGAACATCTCCACTAACTTAGTGCAAAGTGGAAGCTGTAACCTCAGACAAAAATGATCGTAACAAAATAAGAGTTCATTATCATAAGTCAATCAAGAAAAATCCTCCTTTTATCTTATTTGCTACCCCTAGTCTAACTAAATGGTTGAATACAAAGCTCATTTATGACATATTCTTACCTACATCCAAGAGCTTTAAATTACCTAGTGAATTAAAGAGAAATGAAAGCTTGAACACTATTAATGAATGGTGAACCCATTCTTAATATAATGGGTGGAGAAGAGGAAGAAAATAAAACATAATGATGAAAGAGAAAATAAAGAGCCATTGATATCTTCGAAGGAGACAAAGGCTTTCAAAAGTTCATTTTAACTTTATATTTATACATATCAAACCATGAGGGTCTATAGTAAAAATAATAAAATCATTAAGTTTACTCTTCAAATGTTACACTTAATAAAATCAATTAGGCATATGAAGATATCACATCATAATTAGAAAAAAATTCACTTTATTAAAATATAAAATATTACAATTATTTTTACCATTACTATAGCTATACCTTAGCAAAGAGTATTCTCTTTTTATTTTTCTTGAAAGACATAATTTATAGGGAAGTCAATGCATTATAAATAAGTTTGATAAAATATAGGGAAGCCAGTGCATTTTTATTATCAAATTCCATTCCCTTGTTAGTTTTTCAATCTTGAAGAGATAAGATAAATAGGAAATTAAATATGTATAAGAAAATCTTTCTAAAACTCGATTCATCTCAAATTAAGAGTCAACCAACTAATCCAACTAGCTCATTCAATAGCTCAGACATGCAACTCAGCTAGAACACATGCACCAGCCAGTTTAGCCAAGGAGACCAACCTATGAACTCAGCCAGTTAGAGTAGCAGACCAATTGAACCATGATTTATAAATCTAAGTCAACTTCATCAACTAGCCTAAGAGCTAGATTATAATATTCCTCAAAGCTATTCGAAGAGGGAATGACACTTAAGCCACATATCTATTATATCTTTTTGTATTCTAAGTAATAATATGCACATTGTACTTTGTGTTTCTGGTGTAATGTTATATGTAGCTAAATTGATTTAAGTTTCATCTATAAATAAAGGTGGCCACTAAGTCAATAGTTTAAATGAGAGAAAAGAAAAAAAAATGAGAGAGAAAAAAATGGGAAATATACACTTGTAATCACTGAAAAATATTGACTATTGTCAATAGTTTAAATGTTTAAATGTTAGATGCATAAGAAATATGTGAAACGCATGTAATTAGACTTCTTGTCCCTGAAAAATATTTATTTCAACCTATTTTTATTCCAAGATTTTTTTGGATATACCTATTTTATTTCTATTTTGTATTCCAAGATTTTTTTGTAAGAGATACAATCAAAAAATGTTATAATGAAATAAGTTTTAGGCATTTAATTATAATTTTTCAAGAGTTTGATAATTATTTTTTTATGGGCAAAAAGTGATAAAATAATTATTTAGTTAAACTTTATTAAATAGTATCTTTAAAATTAATTTCAATTGCAAAATTTCTAGCTATTTTTAATTGCTTAATTTTTAGCCATATTTTTTAAACAACTTTACTAAAGTCAAAGTTGTGGTTGAAGGTATTGTTTTGAATTATCCTCTAGTTTCATGAATGCTTTCTTTATATTTTTACATTTTGCATTAATTTGGGAAAAAAGGTTTGATTATAATTGAAGTTTGCTATTATCTTATGATAAATTCAATTCATATATAAATGATGTAAACTATGTTTATACCTAACTTGATTAACCATAAAATTAAAAAGTTTGATCAATCTAAATGATAGAGTTTTGAGGGTGTTTTCTTCAAGTTGACACAAAAGACTCTTTCCTTGATATTATTCAACAAAAAGATAATCTAATATTAAAGATAAATGGACAATTAATTAAATCAATTTCTATAAAACTGCCCTAAACTTAGGTGTTATTATTATTATTATTATTATTATTATTATTATTATTATTATTATTATTATTATTATTATATGTAAGGATTATTATTATTATTATTATTATTATTATTATTATTAATTTTTGGTCCATACACATTATGAACTAATTGAAATGTGAGGCACTTGCATTTACTTTATGTACATTTTTTTCTTTATGTACTTCCATAATACTTAACTTTAAATTGTAGATGGGCTCACATTGCAAGCCACCTACCCGGAAGGACAGACAACGAGATAAAAAATTATTGGAATTCTTGGATCAAGAAGAAAATAAGAAAGCCAAGCACTGGCACATCATCCTCTTCTCTAAGTCCCCAATATTCAAGTATTCAAATCCCACCAACATTACCCCCCGCCTTGAATCCCCTCAGCCAATTCGAACCCCTTGCCAATCAAACTATGACAAACTCCAAGTCTAATGAGAACAACTCCATCTTCCCATCTTCCCCCATCCCTCCCTTCTTGTTCGACTCCGAGTGCAGCGGTGCCACGGGAAGAGATGATCATGAGCTCGTCCTGGACGTCGGAAACCTCAACTTAGTCGACGTTTGGAACACAAATGACAGCCAGACTGATCATCAGACATTATCTCCCCTCTCATGTTTCGTCGACCCGAATTACTTGCCGCCTCTTGTGGACGGCATGGTAGCCATGGTTTCGCATCCGGGCTGCATCGGTGAGGAGTGTGAGGCTGGCTCCAGCCAGCAATGTTTTGAAAATAATGAGTTAAGTCCGTGGATTGATACTCCGCAATGCCCGGGCTTCTTCATTTGGGATCAAGCTGTGGAAGGGCAGCTTGGAGGTGACGATATAACTGTCTCCCCTCCAAAATCTAACATCGATGCATCAGTTGACTCCTTTCCTTCCTCTTTGTGAATAGGTGGCTATGGAAAAGCTCAACTCCAAAAGATTTGAGCTAGCGCTAGGCATGTGACATTTCTTTTGAGAAATGGGACATGTATTACATGGACTGGATGAAAAAAAGTAATCAGAAGTCAATAGAAATGATAAACATCGTAAACAGAGTTAATAGATTGTCAACACGTTGTGCATCATTTGCTCATTTACAACATTCTTCATACTTTAGAGGCTATGTTGGCAAAATTCAATTTGATTGAATAAGTCCAAAAAAAAAGAGTTAGAGGCCAATTATATATTTATAATATTATAATTAAGATCCAATGGAATTTGACAAAAAATAAGATTTTTGGTTGTTTGAGGCCCAAAGTTTTTTTTTTTTTTTTTGTTTAAAATATGTCAATTTTAAAATTATGAGGGTGAAACATCAAGTTTTCTAAGTTATATGAGATAGGTTGTATGCATCTCTCTCTCTCTCTCTCTCTCTCTCTCTCTCTCTCTCTCACTCACTCACTCACTCACTGCCAATATACATAGCATCTTTAATTTAAACAAGAAAAAAATTCATATAATTTAGGAAAAAGTTTCTTGAGTGTCTAATAAAATCTAGGTCAATACAACTTGTCCTAAGTTATTTCCATGGCCTCCTATTCACTTTTTCCAAAATAGGAATGTTCAAAGTAATCTATGTGTTTGAATTTTCCTTATGTTCCACTTCTTATGTGACTTGTAACTCTTCAAATATGTATGGAAAACAAAAGCAGGTGTGTGTGTTGTAATAAATGAGGAGAACTTTGGCTAAGAAACCAAAGTTCTTAAGTGAATGATTAACTATGCATTGAATTCTTGGACTGTGCATGAAGTGGAGCTTCATGTTGTCACCTTTATGGCTTCTAGAAGAACTATGGCTGGCCATCAAAGAGAACCCAGTTGTTTCCGGGAACTTGCAGCCCTAATTACTAGTAGTTATTACTCCTTTCAACTTGATGAGATTGAAGAACATGAAAAAGCTTATTGTATTTTCTGAAATAGTAGCGTGTTTCTGACAAGGTTATGATATAATGACATGAATGTTTATAATGTATATTGTAATAGAGTTAAGACCAGTTATGATGAAGTTGAGCGTTTAGAGTGTTTATTGGTCATATTCTCTCTTAATTTATGATTAAAAAAATTTTCAAAAAGGTTGTTTTATGTAAGGTAATTGTAGCACTTTTGAGCTTATTTTCTCAAAAATTGATCCATGCATTTTAGGAACAAAATAAAAATTCATTTCTTCTAATATTCCATAATATAGCATAATCATAATAGATGTTAAACAATATATTATTTATGGAATATAACATTTCCTAAGGAAAATTTCTACAAGAAATGTTTAGTGAGATTTTGAACAACATAAAAATCACAAAGTTTGCTAAGGGTCAATCCATCTATCATGCTCAAAAGACATCTTGCATTTACTCAGACCCCATATATAATAAATTTCTAGTTTCATTTCTAATCACTTTAGTCTATATTTTTATATGCTAGTATGTAATTTTTTTTTATTAGTAAGAAAAGAAATAATTCAAAAAAAAATGGAGCCATTGGAGCCATAACATAAAAAAGTAACCTTAATAAAGTCTCAAAAAGAATTAATATCACAAACTCCCTTAAATGGAAGAAACTTTTGGCTCAACTACTTCAAATAATTTTACTATCATGGTCCTAAAACACAAAACATATATTAATATATATATATATATATATATATATATATATATATATATATATATATATATATATATATATATATATATATATATATATATATATANTATATATATATATATATATATATATATATATATATATATATATATATATATATATATATATATATATATATATATATATATATATAATTTATAATTTTGTTAGATGGATGAAGGGCTTGAAGAAAATGTAGAACAAAAAATATCAAAAACATTTTGAATTTGAGTTAGTAAGTTTATAATTATGAGATTCAAAGTAAGATGTCGAAATATGTCCAATCGAAAGCCCATTCAAGACCCACCATAAGAACCAATAAAAATAAAAATTTTAAATTTTAAATTATAATTATATTTAAATTTGAATTTCAAAAAGATTTTGAAGTCTTAAACATTTTATGCATTGAATTTTTAAGGTTTTTAAAAATTTTATAACTTTTTATTCTTCGGTTTTTTGAAGTTTTTAAAGTTTTTAAGGTTTTAAGTTTTGAAAGTTTTAAAATCATTTAGTTTTAAAAGGTTTGAATTTTAGAAGTTTTTTTAAAAAATAAACTTTTTAAATGGTCTGAGTTTTGAAGGTTTTAAAAGTTTTAAGTTTTAAAATGTTTGAGTTTGAAGGTTTTAAAAGTCTTAAGTTTTAAATTTTTGTAAATTTTGAAAGTTTTAAGTGATTTAAGTTTTGAATGGTTTAATAGTGTTTTTAAAGTCATATTTTTTTAAAAAAGGTTTTAGTTTTTAATGTTAAAAAAGCCTAAAGTTTTAAAATGTTTGAATTTTGAAGGTTTTAGAAGTCTTAAGTTTTAGAAGGTTTGAATTTTGAATGTTTTAAAAAGTTTAAGGTTTAAATGGTTTGAGTTAGTCTTTAACTTGGGCTAGGAAGAGTTTAGTTGAAGTTTATAGTTTAGTTAAAGTGGGAGGTCAAAAGTTGTAAATTTGATTGAAGTTGAATCTTTATGTTGAAAGTTTGATTTAAGTGAAATTTTGAGGTTGGAATTTTGATTGGGATGGAACCCGGTCATGATGCCCATGGCCTTTCATCTTCTTGGGTGCAATGGTATCATTAAATATTTTAGATTCAACTTATGTTATGAACGACAGAGGTAAACCTAGAAATTTTTGAACATATTGTATAAAAATTATCTTAGTTTATTAAAATTAAAGTAAATTTACATACATAGCCTCAATTCTTATGGATTTACATATCTCACACCAAAACTTTTAGTTTTACACACATTCTACTTTAATTATGGATGAAAAGATGTATTTGAACATTAAAAGATGATAATGAGTGCACTTTTCATATAATGTTTATACTTATGAAAGTTTAGGTGTGAGATGGGTAAATATGAAATTTTTGGGTGCTATGCATGTAAAAGCCCCTAGAACTAAATGAAAAAATTACACCTAATAGAACACAATAGAAAAGGGTTCATGTAGCTGACCCCATTTAGTGAGATAAAGCCTTGTTATTGTTGTTGGAGGTGGAACAAATGCTTATATGCCTTGTTGTAAAACCGTAAACTCTTCAAACATTGCATGTCACAAATGGGAGAGTTGAACTGCTTGTCTATAAATATTTGGTGCTTCCGTAAAAGTGGTAATGTGCTGAAGATAAAATTTTGTTATTGGTTTCAAGCTACCTTTATAACGTATGGTAACCATGTGATGTTGTTGGGTTGTGAAAAAATAAGGGTTTTGTGTTTGTGTTCATGAGCTTGGTAAAATTGTAGAAGTAAGACATGTGGTGTTCGTGTGGTATTTAAATGTTGGAATCATCAACATAGTGATCTGAATGGAATTTGTGAAAGTGATGAAGATTGTGAGTTTTGAGAATCAATGAGGAGATGTGATTGAGTATGTGAATGTGAAGGTTGGACAAGGGTAATCGAGATGGTGTTAGAGAAAGAGTTAATGTAGGTATAAGTGGAGATGGTATTAATTATGTATTTTGAGTGGAATTATCAAGAGTGAGCTATTAAGAGGACTGTTTATAGGAAAAATATTTTTTAATAAATAACATGTCCTAAGAGAAGGGATTTCTTAGTCTAAATATCAAAATACTTATAGTCTTTGAGTTGTGGACAGTAACCCAAAAAATACATGATGGGATTTTTGGGGAGAACTTGTGAGAAGTATTATATTATTGTTAGGGAAAACATAGATAACCAAAGGTTCAAAGATGTTGATATTCAAATTTGATTTTGTATAATAGTTGAAAAAGAGATTTTCTTAGAGTGCTTGTAGAGGGAAGCCTATTTATTAAATAATTAGCCGTTTGAATAGCTTTTATCCGAAACTTGATAGGGAGAATAACAACATTGAGTAGAGTTATAACAATGATAATTATTTTTTTCTTTTGGTAATAAAGTTTTGCTCAAGTGAATTTTGGTCTTTTGGTAATAAAGTTTTGTTCAAGTGCTTGGTGTCGTGAACTTGTAGATAAAACCAAAATTTATTTGACATGTATTCTTCTCCGCCATCGATTCTCAAAATTTTTTATATTTTTATTGAGTGGATTATTTATCAGTTTATGCAAAAAAAAAAAATAAAGTGCACTGTAGTTTTAAATTTATGTCTTAATGGTATGCACCAACAAAAACGTGAAAAATTTAATGAAAGAGATGTAAAGTTTGTACCCTTCACTTGAAGAGTGAGGAAAAAATCCCCAAATGTCTCAATGTATTATTTATAAAATATTTTATGTAATAGAACTACAGAAAAAAGTGAGTTTATGGCTTTTATAGTTATAACAATCATAAAATAGTGGGAAAGAAGTATTTAGAGGTGAGGATGAGAATGCGAGATCACTGTGATGATATATGTTTGAGCTTTTGATAGTGCTGAGAGTTGTGATCAAGTATAATCCTTGACCAGTTGCTTCAGTGAGAATGATTTTCTTTCTTGTTATGTCTCGAATATGAAGTTTATTAACATTAAAGAAAACGTAATAATTTTCATCTTTTATAAGTTTTTTTACGGATATAAAAATATTAGAAAGTTTAAGAATACAAGTAAAAGAGAGTTCAATCGCACTATTTGGTGTGTTGCCAAAATGAATGATTTTCATATTTTGGTCATTTTTAACAGCCTCTTGATCAAAGCCATTTTAGATAATTGCTTTTTGTAAATTAGCCATATGATATGAGAAGTGAACTGTGGCTTCGATATTCTGAACACATTCTTGTAGTTGGGTATTGAGTAGTAAGCATAGTATTAAGGTATTGATGTGTTTTATATTGAAGATTTGTTATGTGTCAATATTGAGTTGTCAAATATTCTTTTTTGTTGCAAATTTGACATGTCACTTGAGGTTTTGGTTTTGTAATGTTACCATTGTTCTCATTTTTGGCATTTGAAAAAATCTTAGTAAAGGTTCTTTGATTTTGTTGCCCCCTTTTACTTTGATATGCTAGGAGAGCTGAATGATGGCCTGTTTTTGTTGATTTGTTGACAATGTTGCATTTCTTATCATGTCAAGTGTAGAAATCATCCAGTTGATCAAATTCAATTAATTGTAATGGCAATCTTGACTCTATGATAGCTTGGAAACAATTCATTTAAAATAAAAAAAATGATATCTTTGGTATTAATCTTTGTGATACGCCAAAATAAATTTTCATCATTCAAAACGAATCTCGAGGCAATTTTTTTAGCAAGAAACATTCAAACTTTGATTAGCAGTCATCCAAAGCTCTGATTTCAATAAGCTCAAATATCGTCAAACTGACCAGCTCAATGAGAAGGACCCAATGATATCAAAGTTAGTCCAATTCGAATCAAATCAAGCATTAATCAAGTCATTAAACCATTCTTAGAGGATTTTCAGACACATTTGGAGTGTCAAACAAATGCCAAATCTTGCAAGCTCATAGTCGAATCGATCGTCTCTATAAGAAGAATCCAACAGGCCCAATATCTATCAATTTCGACATGATTAAGGCACCCAAATGTTCATTAATCAGTGTTTTATTGAGGGAAGCTCTCCGGACCATCCGATCAAAATGGTTTATATTCCTACATTAATTATACCAAGAACATTATAAATGGAGCTCTTCCCCTCTTATCAGGGGGCGGCAAAAGCCTAGAGAGAGCCTGAGGCCTTAAGAAGGAGCTACAGTTCAGCATCATCGCCGACGATCGTCGCCAACCTCTGTCGACCAGCCCCTACCGCCGTTGAGAACCGCTGACTGTTGTCGACCGCCGCCAACCGTCATCAATCATCACCAATCAGACGCTGACAGCTAACGATATAATCTGAAAAATATAGTTATCATTTCCCATCTGGGGACAAGGGATTTTTGAAATCATCAATCAATAGTGGATTTTCGTAACTGGATCAGGCCCCGTGATTTTTCTCTTCTCGAGTTTTCCATGTAAGAACTACTGGAGTCATCACAGTTTGTTTCTCTTTCATCTGTGTGTGTGTTGAATTCTCGTACAATGCTAAGACTATAATTTGTTACTCTACCACCACAAATTTTCTAGCACACATCACTTTGAACCTGCAACTGCAATATTCTTCACCAAATTCTTGATGATCGTGAGGCACTGAGTCGTTACTTTATATTATGAAGTTCATTCTAAAATTGAACGACATGATCTATTTATGGATTAAGATTTCTTTTTTTATATCATTTTACAGTTATTACTTGGAGAGTATATGGGAGATGGAGATAAAAAATTCTAAAAAAAGTTACAGCTGCAAGATTTCCATCAACAAGTGGTCATGAAAGGAAATTTTGATTTTCAATTGTTGTAGCCTCATCTTGAATGAATCTTAATAGAATTGAAAGTGTGTTGACTAAAACAGAATCAAATCCACTAGCTGTGTCCACATAAAATAATTTTGCTGTTTTAGAAGTGCGCCGACCACATTTTTGATATAAAACATCAGAAGTTTTGATAATATGAATATATTTATCTTTTTATCTTACTGAAAAATATTGTAATTTGTTAATTTACTCAAATTGAAGTTGAGACTATCGACTTCATTGTTGCTTTTAAGATCAGCATATCGAGTACCAATAAGAGAATCAAATGAAAAAGAAAAGCACTGAACAGGTAAGAATAAGAAAATGTAGAAAAACTGATTTTTGAGCTTGAAAAAGATAAATGATCAATTGTCCATCATCAGCAGTACATTACAAACAGACATTTATAGAAACATTTCATGACAGAATTATCATAAAACATAGGATTATAGTGTACATTTTATATTTATTTAATAACATTTAAGGTAGCAGGATCCCTAATCCATCTAGAGCTCTTCAATCATTAAGCGCTAGAGGAAGCTTTGAACTTGAAGTGATTTATTGTGATAATTCATCTTTTTCATCTTTTCTAAAAGTATGAAGGGATGAATACATACAAACCACTAAAAAAGAAAAAAAATAAAGGCTGTTTATTAAAAAAAGTGCTGTCTAGCATTATAGTAGACTTTCTGAATTCTGACGAACTCTATAAGTTCTCTTTATCCATGACAATTCTTAGATTTTGCTTCGTTTTTTTCACCCATTAAACAATAACTCTTCACTGTTGTGCTCCAGGCTAATATTATGTTCAATGGATTTTAGTGAAACCATCCTGCGATTGTCTGAAGGAAACGGTCAGCGACTAGTTAGACATGACCAGACAAACAGAACCATCACCGAGTGTACCCAAATTATCGTGAGAGGTGAAAAAAGACTAAAGTGTATTTGGGGCAGCTTGTGTTTATTCAAATAAATCGTTCATCTGAAAATATGGATCGAGATGTTCGACCCACATTCCGCTTTTAATATAAAAAACCAACTTAGCTTTCGGATAAGTTGCTCAAACATAATTTTCAAACAGTGATACATGTTTTCAAACGCTGCTGCAGCAGATAAGCTGCCCCTAAACTGAGCTTAAATTTTTAGCAGTAAACCTACTCGACACTGCAACTGACAAATAGCACGAGTATCGCATTAATAAAAACGAGTATAAACTAGTATCCCCAACACGTTATTGATGTCTGCCATTTGGTCATTATTTTTGCATCTCTGCAGACTAGCTTAACTATTACGATTCCTACGATCTGGAGATGCTATGTGCAACATCTCGAGATCGTAGGAATCGTAATGACAAACTAAAAACGGCAAATTGCAATGCAGTCAAACACTCAGACTAGTTTCATCTTTAAACGGAGTGACGACTTGTACAGACGATGTTTAGTATTACAAGAACTCAATGACCACTTTCATGAACTCTTTTTAGAGAGTTTCAAAAATTATATATATTAAAAAAAAAAAACAAAACACCTAATCTTAATTACCAAACGATATCAACAAGAACAATAACAACAGAAGGATTAGAAGAGACAGACTCGGACAACTACGATAATTATATGTCCCGCTTACTCACGATTTCAGTCAACCTCCTCCATTTTGCTCTCCTCGTTGCCTTCCTCCTCCAAGGCAGGCATTTCAGTATCATCAGCTGCAGTTTCATCCTCATCAATGCTTAACCCGAGCTTCAGCATGCGATGAATTCTTGCGGCAAAGGTATTTGGGTCATCCAGGCTGAAACCGGATGTCAGAAGCGCAGTCTCGAAGAGAAGCAGAACCAGATCTTTCACAGACTTGTCATTCTTGTCAGCCTCTGCTCTCTTCCTTAGCTCCTCCATAATGCCATTATCAGGGTTGATTTCCATAGTCTTCTTGCTGGACATGTAGGAGCTCATACTGCTGTCCTTTAGAGCTTGAGCTTTCATAATTCTCTCCATGTTCGCAGTCCATCCATACTCTCCAGTCACCAAGCAGCAAGGAGAATCCACAATCCGGTCAGAAACTACTACCTTTTCCACCTTGTCACCCAATATGTCTTTTATCACCTTGCACAGGCCCTCGAAAGCAGCTTTCTTCTCTTCCTTCTTCTTTTTCTCTTCCTCGGTATCCTCCAACTTCAGACCTTCCTTCGTAGCAGACACAAGCTTCTTGCCATCGTACTCCTTTAACTGCCCAACAGCATATTCATCAATGGCATCAACCATAAAGAGGACCTCGTAACCTTTCTTCTTGAGCCGCTCAAGGAATGGAGAATTTTCAACTGCCTTCCGGCTCTCACCAGTTATATAGTAGATTTCCTTCTGACCTTCTTTCATCCTAGTAACGTAGTCCTTCAAACTGGTCATCTCCTCGCCACTCTTGGTGGAGTGGTAACGGAGAAGATCAGCAATCTTGGCTCTGTTTTGGCTGTCTTCATGGATGCCCAACTTGAGGTTTTTGGAGAATGCTTCATAGAATTTATTGTAGTCTTCTTTATTCTCAGCAATTTCACTGAATAACTCTAGGCATTTCTTCACCAAATTTTTCCTAATCACTTTCAGAATTTTGTTCTGCTGAAGCATTTCCCGGGAGATGTTCAGAGGTAGGTCATCAGAATCAACAACACCTTTCACAAACCCAAGGTACTCTGGAATAAGCTCTTCACAGTTATCCATGATGAAGACCCTACGAACATAGAGCTTAATGTTGTTCATCTTTTTCCTTGTATCAAAAAGGTCAAAAGGCGCCCTCTTGGGGACAAAGAGAATGGCCTTGAATTCAAGTTGTCCCTCTACAGAAAAGTGTTTGACTGCAAGATGTTCCTCCCAGTCATTGGTCAAACTCTTGTAGAAGGAGGCATATTCCTCCTTGGTAATTTCTTCAGGCTTCCTGAGCCAAATTGGCTTCTGCTTGTTGATGAGTTGCCACTCATGGAATACTTCCTTCACCTTCTTTTTCTTCTTTTTATCCTTCTTATCCTCGTCCAAATCTTCCACATCACCTTCCTCTTCCTTCTTCTCCTCCTCATCTTCATCATCGCTGATCTCCTTCTCAGTAGTTTTCTCACTCCAGAGGTAGATGGGATAGCTAATGAATTCAGAGTGCTTCTTCACCAAATCCTTCAGTCTTCTCTCTTCCAGGTACTCAAGCTAGAAGAAGGAAAAAGACAATTCATTTTAAATACTAATCAAATGAACTATATTAGAGTGTTTACAGCAATGCTGATTGAGATGTTTAAAAGTAGGTACCATACAAAAGAAATGTAAATTATACACTATACTAACCTGATCCTCCTTAAGATATAGAGTGATCTTAGTTCCTCTGCCAAGCTGCTCACCAGTAGTATCCCTTGTCACAGTGAATGAACCACCAGCTTGAGATTCCCAAATGTACTGCTCGTCATCATTATGCTTGGTAGTGACTACAACCTTCTCTGAAACAAGATAGGCAGAATAGAAGCCGACGCCAAATTGCCCAATCATGCTAACATCTGCACCAGCTTGCAAGGCTTCCATGAATTCCTTGGTTCCAGACCTCGCAATGGTGCCCAAGTTGTTCACCAAGTCTGAAAGTGGAAAAGCACCAATATTTTAAATTAGCAACCATCTCATGAAACATAAACAAAAAAACACACGTTATGTTCGATTCAAGCATATAATAAATAATAATCGGATTAAGCAAACAAATATCCATTTTAAACGAATCTTATGGAATGATAGGCACACAAAGGGCTCAAAATCGGATTGCATTTTAAACTAATCTTTAGGAACCTAGAGATGCTTAAATAACAAAACATCTGTTGACGCTAAATCCGCAGGCAAGTGACAACCCTTTACATGAAATATGAATTTTAAAAACGCACAAATGCAACCGCTGTTGATAAAACAAAGTTCAACTATTAAATCCAAGAATTCATGGCACTCAAGTCTGTACTCAGATTTCTCAGGTTTCAATGCAGTCTTTAATCAGATTTAGAATTTAACCTGTAAGATTATAGATTTTTAGAGCTTGTGAAATGTTACTAAAGTAATAACCTGAATTATTAAATTAACAGAAGTCTAAATAAATAATCAATATCATAGTATTATTCTGACCGCCTATTAAATCAATATTATCAGTCGAACATGCTAATATCATTGGCAATAAAACAGAGGAAGAACTACAAAAACAACCATCCATTTTCCTCTTACAGACTCCATCCCCGCGTGAATCAGCCATTTATCAACTATATCAAAATCAATGACCGCTTAAAGGTCATAGAAAAAAGGAAGATTTACATACATACCAGTCATACTATACGTATATACAAATCCAAGACAAAAAATTCAATTTTTACATATATACGGGGTTTAATATATTTAAACATATAAGAATTGGTTGGTAAGCATGAAAATGCCTCCAAAAAGGAAAAATAAACAGATTCAAAATTGTTTAAAGAAAACGCGCAAAATCCAAGATCACTTACCAGCCTTAGTCATCCCAACGCCACTATCAATGATAGAAAGCGACTTGCTTGACTTGTCTGGCACAATTCTGATGAAAAGCTCCGGCTGCGCATCAAGCTTGCTCTTATCCGTCAAACTCTCGTACCTAATTTTATCCAAAGCCTGTACCATCCGCCAAGGACACAAATAACCTAATCATAAATACATCACTAAAGTGAAAGGAATGCACAATCAAACCAAAAAAAAAAAAGCACTTACATCCGACGAATTGCTGATCAGCTCCCGAAGAAATATTTCCTTGTTAGAGTAGAAAGTGTTGATGATGAGACTGAGAAGTTGATTAATCTCCGCCTGGAAGGCGAATGTCTCGGTCTCGCCCATCTGAACATCAGCCATTGTTTAGAGAACAATAGAAAACGAGAAAAAACCAGGGAAGATGAACCACGAGACGCAAGGCAATCGAGAATCAAGTCTTGCAGGAAAATGTTTGATTTCTGTAACCGATGGAGAGGAGGGCCGGAAGCAGGACTTTTATAGTTGGAAGTGAAGGAATCGGGTTCTAGGCTCTTCCTCGGAGAGATCTGGTCGAGGGTATTCTAGAGACTTCCGGCAGAGTTCCAGCGCCATTTCTGTGGCTTCGGGCTGCATTGGCTTTCCTAATGTTTTTCGGGAAACTTCTAACTACTACTCGATTTTTCCAAACTTCTCGTTAAATATATATCCTTATTTTTCCTTTTTTTTTTAAAGGAGTACTTTATATAGCACTTTATATTAATGATTTAGATATCACAAAATATTTATGCAAACCACTCAATTTTTATGCATTTACATATTTACCATTTAAACATCAAAAAGCTGTATTTCATTTCTAAAAAATAAAATTAAGGTATTTGTAAAGATTTGAGTGATATAAACATAAAAATCACATTTTAGGTGCTCCTTATGTCAAGGTATATGAATTAGGTGGATATGTATGTAAGTGCCCTTAAATTTATATATTATATTTTTACCTTCATATTACTTTAATATGACAAATTTTAAAAAAATACATGAAATAATTATATTTATATGAAAAATTAATATTAATAGTGTTTTTAAA
>NEWO01000485.1:494515-507584 GCA_003013225.1 Phalaenopsis aphrodite
CTCTCTCTCTCTCTCTCTCTCTCTCTCTCTATATATATATATATATATATATATATATATATATATATAATCCAAAGGATGGAGGCAGCGGTGGCTAGGGTTTGCTCTGGCATTCATGGCGATTTCGTTTTCCCTCTTCGCTGGTGAGATCTTTCCTTTACCCCTCTTCGTTTCTCCTTTTGTTTTTCGTCATGCCTCATGTCCCTCGTTCGTTTGTTGATGTTGTTTTGGATGGGGGGTGACTCGGCCGCTCCCACCACGGGAATGTTTCCACAAGGCTTTCATGATACACTCACTATCGAAGGAGATTATACATTCATTAAGAAGTTGGGGGAAAAAAAAACGGGAAGCTTGCTCTGCTTGTTACGCAGGATGAAACTTCTATCCTTGCCTCTTCATGTCATCTTGCCCTTGTGGGTAAATTTACGTATGATATACCTAAAGTAGAGTTAATCAGGAAAGAGTTTGAAATGCTAAAACTTAAAGGCTGGTGGAAGTTTGACATCATTGATGGTATACATATTTTTATACAACTGACAAATGATGAGGACTACACAAGACTCTTTGCAAAACAATTTATGCGTATAGAAAACAATGTGATGAAATTTAGGAAATGGTCAATTAATTTTGATTCTAAGACAGAATTGCCTATAATACTGGTTTGGATATGTTTTTCAGGGCTTAAACTCCATCTTTTTAATCATGAAATTCTATTTTCTCTTGCTGCTGCTTATGGGAAGCCTTTGAAAATGGATCAAGCTACTTGTACTTTGTCTAGATCATCTGAAACACGGATTCTTGTTGAACGAGATATAACACAGTCATTTTGCAATGAAATTTGGATAGGATCACAACACCAAGGTTATTGGCAGCCTGTTGAAATTGAACAATACTCTCCTTACTGCACTCACTGTTATATGTTCGACCACCAAATCACATCTTGCTTTCGCTCGAACCCTCAACTTAGAGACTTTCATAATGCAGCACATACTATTTTACCTGCTACCAATAATGATATTGAAAAACATGATATCCCTACCATTGTTGAAAATACGGTTGAATTAGTTGAAAATCCTGTTATTATTACAGCTACTTCTAATTTGCATGCTTTAAGTGCTGAAGACTTACATAATGACACAGATGTTAATCTTCAACACCTGCAAATTAAAGAAGATATGAATTTGACTGAAAATTGTAATGAACACAATTCTATTGTGGCTTCTGAGAAGCCTGCGGAAACATCATCACTTGTGGATCACAATATTACAGATAATGAAATTTTTTTCCCCATAGCAATACGGTTCACCCTCCTATTGTTGGGGCTAATTCTGATATTGCTGATATTAATACTTTTTTATCTAATGTTGTTATAACATTAGACAATGAGAGACGGGTGCAAAGGTAGTCACGTAAAAAGACTAAGTGTAATAATGAATTGTCTAGGTTGGATGCTAGTAACATTATTCACGAAGGAATTTATCATTCTGATGGGAAACAGTTGGTTAACTCTACTAGATCTTCTAGAAGGGTTGACTCACGTCATCATGTTTAATTTTATGATTTGGAATATTAGGGGAGTGATAGACTCTAACTCCCTTAATAGGCTTAAAAATCTCTGTAGGGTTCATAAATTTCTCATTTTTGCTGTTTTGGAACCTTTGGTTCATGTCAATAAAATCATAAAATTTAAAGATTATCGTAATTACTGCAATGTCAACAACAAAATATTAATTTTTTGGAAGCTCATTGTTTATAAAGGATGAGAAATAATATATTCTTACTCAAATCAATTTTGAAGACTTTTAAGGGCGGGGCACTTTTGTTTACTCTAGTTCTTATTTGTATGAAAAACAATTGTTTTGGCAAAAAATTGAGCTAATGGGCAGCATCATTAATTAAAATTGGTTTGTTGGGGGAAACTTTAATATGATAATGAAGCATATGGAAAGAAAGGAGGTTGTCGAGTTGAGCTTGTTCTAATTAACAAGTTTTCTAATTGTATTTCTAATGCAGGTTTCTTTGACTTGGGACATACTGGATCTCACTATACTTGGAGGAGGGGTTTTCTTTATCTGAAATTGGATCGTTTTTTGGCTAATTCTGTTTTTATTAGTCATTTTCCTATTGTGAAGGTTCAACATTTAAGTTATGCTACTTCTGATCATAATCTCATTTTGCTCACTTTGGCTTTCACTGTTAAACTGACCATATCTCGTTTTAAATTTCTTAATGTTTGGACTTATAATGTACTTATTTAAATTTAGTCAATCAAGCTTAAAAATTTGAAGGAGTTGGGACTCCTTGGTTTGTTCTGTGGCAATTGCACAAGATGGCTGCTCGTTTTATTAAATGGAATCATCAAATCTTTGGTAATGTCCATAAAAAAGTGCAGGATGCTCAGAATTTTGTTGATTCATTGGTAGCTTAACCAGTTATTTCTCCTGATTGATGGAAGTTATTGTTCAGGCTCACATTCCTTTAACGGATGCTTTTGCTTTAGAGGAAAATTTGTTTCAACAGAAGACAAATGATACTTCTTTTACTGTTGGGAATAGAAATACTAAATATTTTCATGTCACACTTAAGCACAGAAGAAACATCAATAGTATTTTGAAAATTAAAAAGAGGAATGGAAGTTTTACAACTTGCATGGATGAGATTGCTGATAATGTTATTAGCTATTTTACTGAACTTTTTCACAACTCTACACATACTAAGTCTGTTGACTCCACTCACTTTGTGGATGAGTATAATTACATTAATAATCTTCATATAACTTATCCTCCTGATGAGCAGGAAATCCTGAATGCTTTCAAATCTATTTATCCTAACAAAACTCCTGGGTCTGATGGTTTCTCTTCAGCTTTCTACATTCATTCTTGGGAGATTATTAAGAAAGAGGGCACTTTGGCCATACAAAGCTTCTTCCATGGTGATAACCCTGATAAATATTTCACCTCTGCTTTGATTGTGCTCATTCCAAAAGATAATGATAAGATTTCCTGGGACAATTTTCGTCATCTATCTCTTACTACTGTGATATCTAAGATTATGAATAAAATTATAGTTAACATACTGCAACATCACCTTTCTCATATTATTGCTGACCAGCAGTTGACTTTCATTAAAGATAGGAATATTACTGATAATATCCTCTTAGCACAACAAATGATCGAAGATTTGGAAAAGAAGCGCAGTGGAGGAACATGGTCCTTAAATTGGACATTAAGAAAACTTTTGATACTATTAGCTGATACTTTATTATTAATATTTTGCAGGCTAAAGACTTCAAACAGGAGTTCTGCTCTCTCATTCAGAGGTGGCTTTCTAATAACAGCTATAATGTGATGGTAAATGGTAAAACTCATGATTCCTTTTCAGCTAACAGGGGCATTAAGCAAGGAAATCTCCTCTCCCCTACTATTTTCATTATTGCATTTGATTACATATCTACGCTCATAAATAAACTGCAATATGAGCATTCACATTTTCAATTCTCTCATAAATAAAAAATTATGGTGAGTCACCTTGCATATGATGATGATGTTATATTATTTTTAAATGCCGGCAAAAGTGCCATTAAAGCTACCATGTCTATGTTCAAATATTTTCAAAGCATATCTGGTATGATGTTTGACTTAGCTAAGTGCTCGATTTACGTTGGCAAATGTGTTTCCTCTAACACCCATGCTTGGGCTTCTCATTTCACTGGTTGTAAAATTTCTAAGCTTCCTATTAAGTACCTTGGGGTCAACATTCTTAGAGGCAAAACTAAGCAAACTCAGATGGATGATGTGATTGATAGAGTTAAACTCAAGATTAATGACTGGAAAAATTCTTTTCTTTCTAATAGGGGTAGGCTCACTTTGTTGAGAAGTGTCTTATATACACTTCCTCTCTACTCTATGCAAGTTCTAAGAACTAAGAAAAGCACCCAAAAGAATCTTGAAACTATTTTCAACAAATTTCTTTGGCAGGGCTCTAGATCTTCTAAGAGTTGGACTAATTGGCAGTATAATTGCAAGTCTTTTTGTGCTGGTGGGCTTGGGTTTAAAACTCTACAGCAAATTATTGATATTAACATGCGCAAACTTTGGTTCAAATTTTGTTTGGGAGTCATTATGAGCTAAGTATATATTCTCTCTCTCTCTCTCTCTCTCTCTCTCTCTATATATATATATATANATTGGACATTAATAAAGCTTTTGATACTATTAGCTGAGACTTTATTATTAATATTTTGCAGGCTAAAGACTTCAAACAGGAGTTCTGCTCTCTCATTCAGAGGTGGCTTTCTAATAACAGCTATAATGTGATGGTAAATGGTAAAACCAATGATTTCTTTTCAGCTAACAGGGGCATTAAGCAAGGAATTCTCCTCTCCCCTACTATTTTCATTATTGCATTTGATTACATATCTAGGCTCAAAAATAAACTGTAATATGAGCATTCACATTTTCAATTCTCTCATAAATCAAAAATTATGGTGAGTCGCCTTGCGTATGATGATGATGTTATATTATTTTTAAATGCCGGCAAAAGTGCCATTAAAGCTACCATGTCTATGTTAAAAGATTTCCAAAGCATATCCGGTATGATGTTTAACTTAGCTAAGTGCTCGATTTATGTTGGCAAATGTGTTTCCTCTAACACCCATGCTTGAGCTTCTCATTTCACTGGTTGTGAAATTTCTAAGCTTCCTATTAAGTGCCTTGGGGTCAACATTCTTAGAGGCAAAACTAAGCAAACTCAGATGGATGATGTGATTGACAGAGTTAAACTCAAGATTAATGACTGGAAAAATTCTTTTCTTTCTAATGGGGGTAGGCTCACTTTGTTGGGAAGTGTCTTATATACACTTCCTCTCTACTCTATGCAAGTTCTCAGAATTACCCAAAAGAATCTTGAAACTATTTTCAACAAATTTCTTTGGCAGAGCTCTAGATCTTCTAAGAGTTGGACTAATTGGCAGTATAATTGCAAGTCTCTTTGTGCTGGTGGGCTTGGGTTTAATACTCTACAGCAAATTATTGATATTAACATGCGCAAACTTTGGTTCAAATTTTGTTTGGGGGAGTCATTATGAGCTAAGTATATATTCTCTCTCTCTCTCTCTATATATATATATTAAAAGATTGGTCAGAGACTATGATACGAGCCCCAACCAAACTCATGTGCCTAACCACATACATGCATGCATGCATGCATGCATACATACATCCATACATACATACATACATACATATACATATACATCTGTGAGTGTGTCTACACACATTGTTCTTTTATCTATTATTCTTGTGTTGTCTAGGTGTGTCTACACACATTGTTCTTTTATCTGTCATTCTTGTGTTGTCTAGTTTTTTACAAAGCTTCCACACTTTCTTTTATAAATAGAGTTTTAGATAATGTATACCATATGCGTAATAAAAAATCTTTATTGACTATTATTGTTAAGCCTAGTTGGTTACGTTCCTCGAGAGAAGAGTGTTCTGAATCAGAGTAATTGTTGTTAATAGCTACTATTACGAAGGTTGAATCTTCAACACAATTATTAATAATCATGACTGCCCTTCTCCATTCTTTCATTTGAATGATGACAACAAATTCATTTAGTGAAAGTAAATCCTTCTTTCTAGAATTTATACCTTTACATCATAAAATCTTCATCATTTAATTTAGTAAGAAAAATATAAATTTGCACTTTTTCAACAAACTTTTGAAGTAGTGTAACATCCTTGTCACAATCCATTCGGATTTATTAAAAATGGTTCATGTTCTGTCAAAGCTCTAGTAGATTAGAATTTGTTATTATGAATCGTCCCTTTTAATTTGAAAATGAGATATTGTTCATGATTCAGCCCAAATTTGAAGCAGTATATGAGTAAGGTTTACAGTAAGACGAAGCTATACCTACCAAATCTTCGATCTTCAAATACAAAATCGCTAATATGCAGCCTTAAGAAAATATTGCACCATTTGTTCTTTTGTACATTTTTAAACTCGATTATGATGAAATAACAATCATTTATGTCAGGTAAATTTAAAATGCAAGGAAAAAACGGATTTAGCACAGTTATAAAAAATTTTCTGCTTGCCTACAGAATCCAGCGACTGATAATGCATCAATACTTGACTCTGTTCCTCCAGCAACCATAACATCTGCATCACCAAATTGAATCATCCGCATAGCATCCCCAATGGAGTGAGCACCTGTCGCACAAGCTGTCACAGCAGCATGGTTTGGTCCCTATATCAAAATAACTTCGTAGATAAGCAAAAGCTAGATTTGGAGACCTTCATAATAAAAGAGATGAAGAATTTAACATACCCTGAACCCATATTTAATGCTAACATGACCAGCTGCCATGTTGATCAAAATTCGGGGGATGAAAAAAGGACTAAGTCGGCGGACTCGCTGCATGCAAACTTCATAAATATCATAGAAAGAAAATTTTATCAGGATATCCTGATGCATTTTGCATCAGGATGGGGCTGTTTTTTGACATGTTTACTTAATTTTATGTAGCACATATTATCTCAAAAAAAAAAAAAAAATTTAGATAGCTCAATAAAACTATTAAATAATATAACCAAACTCTAAGAAATTCCAATGAAAAAAAAAATGAACAGGATTCTTATTAAAACGTTTTTTAAATATCACATTTCTTGACAACCTGATGTGAGCCTTCTTATAAGTCAAGTATGCTCATGGGATTGAAACAGACAACACTTAAAAGAAACGTAATGAGCAAGATGCAACTAATGATAGCCAACCTTCTCACAAATCAGTTTTGCTGCTTCTAAAATGTCAGATATGCATCCTGTGCCTCCACCAATGGAAACACCCTGCCAACTTTTACAACAGGAAGTAAGCAATAAAAGTGCAAGATGAAGTAAACTGTGAAAATTAACTGAATAAAACTAAATACCGTTCTCTCCTTGCTCTCCTGTTCATCTGGATACCATTTTGCATCTCCAAGAGCTTCATCAGCAGAACATAGAGCGTAAGATATAAACCTTGCCACGGATTTATGCTCCTTTAAGGACGAGAAAAAGATCAATAAGACACCAAAAAAAAATAAATAAATAAATAAAAGACAAAAGAAAATCCTATTGCTTTTATCATTTAAATTAAATACTACTGATATCAAGAAACAAGTCAGTTGCATCCCCAAAATGCAGTTGCTCAAACAAAATAATAAAAGACAATTTATTAAAAAATGTAGCATTGAACTAGAAATACCTAAAACGTGTCCAATATGTAGCGCTTTTGTGTAAAGGCAAGTATCTAATCCATGAGAAACTCTTTATATTGGAAATACATTAACATAATTTTAAGCCTATGAAGCAAAAGTAGGAATTGTCGGAGTTCGACATGGACATAAAATACACTTCCAAATGCTTGTGCTTCATAATACACTTCTAGGATGATCCAACGTCATTAACCAACTCTGTTCGTAGCATCCGACCAACTATGACCTCGGCCCACCGGCCACCATCGACCACCATCAACCACCACTTGCTTCTTGTAACGAAATATATTATGAAGTGCTAATGTGCACTGCGAAATCCCAACATGTAATGCGGAAAAATGAATCGCTTGGTGGAGCAATATGTCGTTCGGTACACCATGCAATGACGCAACACTATGACAGTGTACTCGTGCAGCTCCCATCTCCGGCCTTCACAGTCTATTGACGTTATCACAACTTATCATTGTGGTCTGTGTGACCAACTATAACCTACTTAGCTCACAGCTTGCGCAGCTCCAGACAACAGTCTCTAAGGCCAACAAAAGTCATCACAACCCACCGCTACAACTTACATGATCAACTATAATTTGCATGGCTCATAGCTCGTGCAGCTCACGACCCCGGCCCCTAAGGCCTACGGACGTCATTACAGCCAACCATCATAACCAACGCGGCTCACTGCTCATGCAACTCCAGACTTCGGACTCTATGACCTATGGACGTCATCATAGCTCACAATTATGACGTATATGATTAAATACAACACACATAACTCACACCCCATGCAACTCTCAATTTTGGCATCTACGACCAACAAAGATCGTCACAAGTCACCACTACAGCTTAAGTGACTAATTACAGCCCATGTGGCTTACAACTTATGTAGCTAATTGTGTCCTCTGCGACCTATGGACGTCATCATAGCTCACTAGTACTACCTATGTGACCAACCACGACCTACGTTGCTCACATCTCCTGCAACTTTCTAACACGGACTTTGTAGCCAACCTACGCTCCCAAGTAATCATCTGCGATCCACACGACCAACTATTACCATGGTTTTTAACTATGGCCAATACGACAAGTTGGCGCTCAATCACCATCTGCAACATTCAAGTCAGACTATTGTCTCCATAGCAATCGATGACGACCCTTACAGTCTTATATCGCAAAGAACTGCATTCATTGCCGCCAAATTATGAATATTATCAACAAACCATAGTTGTGCATTTACAATGACTTTATAACTCCATTTTCTCTAATTCAATAGAATAATGAACACGTGTACTCAACATTCATAATGAATTGCTTCAACTGGGCTAGAATTAGTGATTTTTCAGTTTTATAAGGTTTTTCACGTAAAAAATCGAGATATGACCTCCTACTTCTCTTTAATTATCCGAGTGTGATGGATTTTCATGCAAAACTAAAACCACAATTCATTACTCTACCGCCTCAAATCTTCGAACACACATCAAAAGCAAAATTTACATTTTTTTTTTCAGATAATAAACAATCTATAAACAATAGAATGTTGGAGAACAATTTTCAAAAACCCAACTTTTAATATTTCATTTTAGTTTACGTACCTTTGTGTGAAGCCACCTCTCCTCGTCGAACTCACCTTCTTCCTTGCCACAGGGAACTGCGGCAACAACCTTGGACGCCAATTGCTCGTATGTGTGCATCACAGTGGCCTCATCGAAACCGTCCATCCTGAGATCAGCCGGTGATAGCTCTCGAACGCCGCAGCGACCCTCCAAGAGCCGCCTCCACGTGGTCTCCACCCCACACCCTAGCGGTGTGACCATCCCCAGTCCGGTGACAACGACACGGCGGCGAAGACTCACCGGCGGTGGATCGAACGCCCGGCTAGAGAACCCGCGGATGAGCTCCCTAATGGAGCGGACAAAAGGGGTCATGATGCCTTGAGGAGTTCTTAACCGGAAAGGTGATTGGAGTGGCCGCTAGGGATTCGGCTGCACTTATCATTCACGTGCTGCTTTATTTATTTTTGGCAGAACTCAAATTTATAAATCTAGCATTCTTGTGATCCATTTTTAAAAATTTCACCGGAATGAATCAAGACCAACCATAAAGCCCAATGCCATATTTTTGATCAGTTAATTATCACTTGGTTGATTGTGCCAACATGAAAGCATCGGTTCAAATGCCATATTAGCACTAATTTTACAATAGGGGATCTACATACATAACACTTAAACTTTCATATTTTATATATCTAACACCCTAAAACTATTACTTATTCGCCTAACACTCAAATTTTATAACACATTAAAAATACCATGCCAACATCATTACCTCATTGTCGTGTGGAAACATCCCAAGAGAAAATCCCCTCTTATCTGTTGTCATTTCCACAAACTCGTTAAACAATGGAGAAAAAATACACCTCTCAGCCTCATATCACTTAATCAAGCATGCATGCCAGAAGCCAAGCTCTTCCTCACCAACTTTCAATTCAAGACATGTTTGCTTTCTCTGATAGCCCATGTACACTAGCGACCGAAACCTCTCCTCCTACTTCCTGTACATGCAAGAACAACCTCAGACTTACTTCTTCTTCGAGCCAATATAAGTAGCTAGTAGCTGCCCAACACCTAGCTAGAGGACATTCCAAGGTACCACCATCCTGACCATTTCACATATAGAGTATCACTCCTTTAAAGCTTATCGCTTCATTTAACATAGAGCTATGAGTAACCTGATAGCAAACCATGGATTGTTTCCTATCGTTCAACTACTATTGACCTTAAGGGGATTACTTTTTTCTGCTTCTAAAATTTCATGATAAAATTCCCTCACTAAGTTGTTAAAAAAGCCACTTTTTACTTAGCACACAAAAAGCTACATTCACACTTCATGAAACTGGAGTTTTAAATAAAGGTCTGTCTAGAGATGTAAGGTTTGTTTGGGGCGGTTGGAGCTTATTAATAAGATGTTGCGTAACTGTTGACATCATTTTGGTGAGGTATGGTTTCCCTCATATAACAAATGATCTAGTCATAGGACATTCCTTTTGACTATCTTAAAAGAGTAGTGATGGGACCTACCTCACTTAAAAATTCTAGCCACTTCTTGGCTCTTTTATGAAGTCACTCATTGGTGGTCTTAAACCCTCAACGTTTGGTTGAGTTGGTTTAGACCAAAATGAGGAAGCTCAAAGAAGACTTCCCATGGGAACATGAAGGCCTAAGAAAACCCATTTTAACTTGGCTACTCACCCACTCACACATGCACTACACTCATACTCCTCACTGACATATTCACATCACCACATCCACCATGCTTTTTTCACCACTTCACATCACCACACCTCACACTCCATCACTACTTTCACAGCCCTAATCCACCCAAAATCGAAAATTGCCAATTCCTCAAAATTTTCGCCAAGAATACCAAAAATTCCTAAATTGCCCAATTTCCACTTAAATGCACCTCAAATCCACCAAAATTTGTCAAACTCCTCAAAAAAATTCTAAAATTGCTCAAAATACCCAAATTACCCAATTCTCCATCCCAACTACCCAAATTTATTAAAATCTCCAATTTCACATAAAGATCAAGCAAATCAATCTAAGCCACCAAGTTCACTCTAAATCCACCAAAATTTAAAATCAAATCCAATCCCACCCAATTTCAAGCCCAAATCCAAACTTACCAAAAATTAAATACAAATTCATTCCAAGTTCACTTTACTCCCAAAATCCATCAAGATTGAACCCACATGCCAAATTCAATTTCACCAAGCTATTGCCCCAAATTTTATCTTGGTGATTTCTAAACTCAACTAAGCCCATGATTAATTCATAATGGCATCAAATCCATGTCCAAAAAACCAAGCCCAAAATCAACCTAGTTTCAAAAGCCCAGCATGCCTAATTTCAAAAGCCCACTAATCTAAGCCCAATTCCCAAATCCTTAAAATTTGAACCCACATGAGAAAAATCAGCCTTCCAATGATCAATTTGATTAAACCTGAAGTCCAAAATTAGAATTCATGACAACCCTTTCAAAGCTTGAAATCTTCACCCACCTCCTTTAATGCAAGCTATGAAGGCCATACATGAGCAATAGTCAAGCCAAGTGGCTTCATCTAAGCCAAATGAAAGCTATGCACAAGCATCATGTGAACCACCATACAATTTATGGTTAAAGGAGGACCCCCTTTCAAACTTCCCTAAAAGCACTTAACCATACCCATGCTTCACTCTAACCCATGATTAAGCCCTAATCTCTATGATGGGGACTTGACTACCCAAATCCAAATGTTTACCACCACGTCAAGCCACCATAAGAAATGTGTCAAGCCAATTTTCATGACTCAAACCCAAGTCAAACCCAATTTGACCCAAACCACTTTCCCTTTTAATTCAACACGCTTACCTATGCTTGGACCCAATTGGCTTCACAACTCTGCCGCCCTAACCTCCCACAGCTAGATGGTGACCTCCCATGGCCTGACCGGCCACCATAGATGGTGACAATCCCAAACCCGAGAGCCACCCATGAGCCAAAACCCAAAATTAAGCCCATCCAATATGGCTCACCTCCATTAAACTTTTGCCCTTATCTTTCCTCCACCTAAGCACCACCTTAGACCCCTTGACTTGGCCAATTAACCAACCTTCACGCCAAAGAGGAAGGTATGCAAAAATCTTAGGAAAACTCTGTCAAATTGCTCCCAAACCCCATTGCACCCATATGAAACTCATCCCCACCCTTCCTAGCCCTTATTCCCCACTGAGAAACCTTTATTTTCCAACTGAAAATCATGACATTTTCGGTCATTTCATCAACTCCACCAAAACTTCAAATTAATTGTTCCAAAAACTCCCCCATGCTCTAAAATCACTTCCCCAAATCAAAATCCCCCTCTCTTGTGAGCTCTAACATAGTGCTAGACCAAATTGATCCACCATTTGGTCTAGTTCATACCTAAACCCAACCATAGAGGAAACTAAGACTTAGAGGAGGTTCGTGGACTCAAGGCAAAGCTTCTCAACCAACCCAATCGAGACCTCACCTCTTGGGCAAAAGTATAAACTCAAAATACTTAATTTTGTCTCAATTTTGGTCTTTTTTGAATAGAGTGAACAATTCATGTCCACATAGTTGTATAGATGTGTTTGTCTCACTTAGATGAAGCTATAGGAACAAACCATACCTGATTTGGTTAAGTACTGAGGGATCTTAGCTCTAGTGTGTGAACAGTTCTCGGGTTATGATTCATTTGAGACAATGACCAGATGTCATCCATTTTTATGTAGTTAAAACGGACTACAAGGATCAGTTCAGATAGCAGGTCAGTGGGATTCAAGGTTGCAGGTGATAGGGCAAGACACGTGAAAAGTGCAACCAATGGGGAGGTGTTGCGTGGAAGTTCGGAGATGTCGAGGATGAGTTGAATGCCCATAGTTAAGTAAGAAAATACATGATTTTTTATCTAAATAAATTCAAAAAATAAAATATTACTTCAAAAAATCATACCTTGGTGTAAAAAAACTAAAAAATAAAAGAAAAATAGCCTTGTACTCAATAAACTGAGGAGAGTATAAGGAACTCAAAATTAAAACTAAATATTTTATATTTAATTTTAAATTAATTAAACACTCCAAAGATTATTTTAATCATAAATAATTAAATATTAAACATAATGGAAATAAATTTTCAGGGCTCATTCTTCATGAGCCTAGGGATGTTTTCTAATTTTTTCATGATTAGAGAACACCACTAGCACCAAAAGACCTAATTTTGTATGGTAAGCACCTTTGATTAATTAAAATAATTAT
>NEWO01000486.1:2587-18065 GCA_003013225.1 Phalaenopsis aphrodite
AAAATTCACCGCCACAATATTCAAAATATAAAATAACTCAAAATTTAATCACAAACATCACATAAAACTATAAATTACAACTAAATTAAGATATCTCTATCGGATGATTGGGCATCTATCGGAGGAGGTAACCTCCAGTTGCTAACGAGGCTTCCCATGGTCTAAATGAAATTATGGAACTCATTAAGTTGAGTTTAGTAAATTCATTTAGACTAAGTGAATCCAATAGAAAATAGTGATGTCGGAACAAGGGAACTGTAGGATCCTAACCGGTGTCGCTCTAATCAACTTTAACGTGCCCCCATAAAATTTAAAGAACTACAACCATAGGGCCACCTGATTTGACAATATAACTTGACAAACTAGAAAACTCAAACTAGCCACGGTAAGGAGTTGGAGCTAGCATGGTGGGCAGCACAACCATCTTCATCAGCAAAACTTGTTTTCCCCAGCTAAACCAATCTTCCTTCCTTAGATATAAATAACAAAGCCATAGGACTTTGAGGTTGCTTGCTTATGCAACGTAAATCCTCACCTTATCTTTAGGCCTTTGTACAGCCCTGCTATACAATATAAGCCCTAACTCGTCTTAGGATTCCGAGGTCGTCGTTTGTCATGACCTAAACTCTCACATCTTCCAGGCTATTTGTTTGATAGTTTCACACGAATCTAAGCCCTAACTAATAAAATTAACAGGATGAAACACCTAAATATTTCTCCTAGGAAATGAAGCCAAACATTAGGATAGCTTGGGAAGTCACCGAGGTTCACTTATGGAACCATGACATCCCTAGTTCTTGCTCCTTTGGACTCTTCAACAAAATGTTCCAAATTTGAACCAATACCATTTCAAACCTCTACGTCCAATCTCATTGAGAAGCCCTACCCTTTGAAACTCCTTGAAGATAATTTTTCCTAATTTTTATCGAGAGTCTTCTTAGGTGACTTTAGTCATTTAAGATGTAATTAACTATAGGGGCTTGCCCTTATAGGAAGTATGTCTGAACCCAGCTTAATATAAACCATATTTAATTCTTTATATTAAATAGGAGAGCTTGTCGGCAAATACAAAGGTTTCATATACCAAACGAAAGTCATATATTCCTTAGTTTATTTGATCGAGCCTCATCCTCAAGTCTTGTGTTTATCCTTCGAGATAGGTACAAGATTTGAGATACAATGCTCTTTCATTTAAACTATGAAAAATATGGGGTCAGTTTGATTTCATATTTTTCTAAAACTAAATATATATGTGAATTAAAATGTCCTTCCAAAGCGGGCGATGAGATTTTGATTCTGGTGACCGACAGCTTCTTACGTGCAACTCTTTCAACTTAAATAGCGCCGACAGCTTCTGGCGACTCTGCTAGGGACAACCTTTTCTATCCATTCAAATTAAGAACTATTATCTTCACATATCGATAATGTGTTTATGTCCATCTTGGACCAAATTACCCTTCTTCCGTTGGCATACTTCACTCATTTCTATCTTGGGAAACTACAGTCAACTCCTTGGACTTCAGGACTATCTGTTCAACAATCTTTAAACAAAGGGTTCAGGAGGCCATTGAGGACTCTTTATATATTCATGTGGGGTTGGACCCCCAACAGGTGTGTCGGTGGACTAGTTCCACCTTGGCATTGTCTGTAAATGGGTCCCACACTTGGTCCTAAAAACTTCACATCTCGCTTCCAAATTTGATTTGTTATTCTACAAATTAAACCAAATCGTGTTGTGCTGCGCACACTTTTAAAATTTTATTATATTAATTAAATTTTCCACATTTTTATTTTTTTATTAAAAAAATTTTAAAATACCCATAATTTAAGACCTGCCTGGTCTACAGATCAACCTCTACTTTCAGTGGACACACTAAAATTTATAAGGTTTTGGCCATATAGCTAACCCTAAAACTCTCTGTTTTCAAGCATACTGCAATGGCCTACCGAACGTTGACCTTTTCTTACAACCTGCCAATGAGCCACGAAGCCCGTAACCTCGCTCCTACAATCAAATTTGGAGCCGAATTTAAAGATCTCAAGGTCATCCTCAGGAAAGCCCCGTTTGTGGTGACGAAGATTGCAACACTAGAAATTCAGGAACCGTCTGCAAAGTTCAACCTGAACTACCTTTAAGACTTCTCTGCCTGCAAGAAGGCCAAAACTACTGTCGCGACGGTACCCACCAAACCTACTATCCTTGCTGCTGCTAAGGGAAAAGAAGTAATGATTTTTGAGGATCCGACTGAGGGATTAACTATCTCACCACCAGTGTTTGAAATTACATCAAGTTCAAGGACTGTACCACTAACCCAAAATCAAAAGAGGAACTGCAATAGAAGGTTTCCGAGGCCATCAAAGCCTAGGATCCTGAGGAGACACCCGTTGAGGAGGAACTTAATTAAGACGAAGAAGGATTACCAGAAATTTATCCACTCCTACGAGGGAGTAGATTCCATTCTCTGACGGATACTGGTGAATATGAGAGTATCCGGAAAATCGCTGCCGCATTACCACCACTTCATGGACATGCTGAGGAGAGAAAGAAGTTCACTCCTATCACCCAAGTTAGTGAAGTTTTCAAAAGGCTAGCTGCGAAAGAAGGATGTTCGGTTAGCGAGTTACTTAAACGAGTGGGACATGCAATTTCCCCTTGCATGAAGAAGGAAATTTTGAAGGACGTCAAGTCTGTCAAACAGTCTCACGTGACAACTGGAATGCCAACTACTGCATCCCCATTTGGTTCAATTTAGGGAACAGAGTTGATACTGCAGTGATTACTACTGATTATATCGCCACCAGGACTGCAGGTCATTGACTGGTTAAGTCGGGACTGAGTCCGAAAATCTTGCCCGTCACCCATGATGGAGATATTCCTAAAATCCCAAAAGCAAAGGCAAGACGATTATCTGACACTATAGCTGGTCTACACCACGAAGAGAATACTTTCCCTCGACATACCGATGTTTCTACTAAGACACTCCATCCTGAATGTTATCATCGAAAAAGAAATAGGTATGGGTACCGAAGGTCGCTGCACCGATACAGTCTGGTAAGCTCGTGGGACAAGAACATGGAATAAAGCCAGGGTCCAAAATATCTGACATTGTCACAACAATAGACAGTGAGACGGAGGAACAAGAAGAGGAGGTCCATCAGGGTCCTCCAGATCTTAAAGCGATTAAGGAATCGATAATTGAAGAAAAAGTTTAAAAGCTCAGAGTCAAAATTTTCATGTTGGCTCGGGAACATGTAGTTTCCAATGATGATGATGATGAAGATTTTAACTATAATGACTACCTGGAGGAACATTTAATGGATGTCCATGTAATTGAAACAGGAGCCGCCACATCTGTGTGCGAGGCTCAACCTCACACCAAAGAGAACATCGTAGATGAGCTGCGTAGGGCTATCCTCCTAAGGGATGAACAAGTCAGCCTACTGCAGAAAAGAATAGAAGAAATGGCCGCAGTCTTGACCACCATGGCCACTATTCAGGGGCAATCACAAGCACCGCAATTGACGTCTCCAGAGATCAATCAGCCGGAGATCATACATATCACAGATGAAAGAAGAGAGGTTGCTTCAGGAAAAAGAGACAAGCAACATAGAAAGGATTCTCCATCAGGTGCTATACTAGAAAAGGAATTCATGTGACTGAAATTCTACTCAAGAGCATTCATGCGCTAGTAGCTTTCATGCTCAAGGGAATCACCATCAAATCCTTCGAGGAGATACTTAGTAAAGCCAGCAACCTTCAAGAGGAAATCAAGCACATGGAGCCACACGAAAAGGCTAAGGTGACCAGAGTGTTCGAAAAGAAATCAGGAGTATTAGCAACCATCGATAGAAGAAAGCAGCCAATGAAGATATATGCAGAGGATCCTCGCTAGTATTCATCACAGTATGTTAAAAAACAGAGTAGTCAATCCATATAACGACCGCCTCAAGTAGGATCACCTCAAACAAGAGATAAGAAAATGTCCCTCTCAGAACGATGTAAAATAGTGTATTCTTTGAAAGATGAAGTTATACCTAAAATATTCAGAAGTCTGATGAAGAAGCAATAATTCAGATTGCCAGACCCGAAGAAGCCCGAAGAGGTGGATAAGAAAAATGAACTAAGTTATTTCCCATACCACCGGTTGCTCGGACACACTATGGAGGGATGCTTTGTCTTTAAGGACTAGCTCGAGAAGAACCTTAAGGAAGGGAACATAACAATCCCAAAAGAATATTTAAGAGAACCTGAAAAAGGTTCCATAAATATGATTTTGGCCAAGCCAATCTCCCCAATCAATCCGTATACTGGAATAGATGGATGGAGTACAACTTGGTATGAACTCACAAGGGTCTTCAATCAAATACAGGATTCATCAAAACAATCTTCTGCATATACCAGAGAAGAAGGATGAATGAGGTCTGGAGCAGATCATCCAAGAAAATACTGAACAATATCTAGTCTGCATCAAGACAAGCCTCCACTCAGAGTCAGCAGCATACCAAGCCCATGAAGGTTTCACTAGGAGATCCATCATCGTCAAGGACAAAGAAGAAGAAGAAAAGCATCACTATAAAGATTGATAGCACGGGGGAGAGCATACGGACCACCTCTACCAGATTAGTTGTCTCGGATTCGAGGAAGAAAATCCTGGAACCCTATCTTTTTGTCCCTCTGTGGTTTTATAAATATAATGATTATGATTTCGACTATGTTATAACTATTTCTAGTGATAACATAACTGATTATGACCAATCTAACTTCGACCTTGATCCACAAAATGATCCTCAAATCATACTCGAGTCAGAAGAACTAGTTGTCATGTCCAAAGAAGACATCAATGACACTGCTTACGATAGCACCGGAAGCGAGGACCCAATTCTCGAGTACCACGGTACACCACTTACCATCAACCTAGATCTTTTCGACAAAGAAGAGGAAACACTGGAAGATTCAACAATGTTAGCTCAGGAAGAAGAAATCATGGAAGTTAACTTAAGGAGCGAAAAAGTTTTACCACCAAGAACAGCTCCAACAGATAAAAGAAAGCAGATAATGACCCGAGACGAGATACCTCCACCTCCAACAATAGAAGAACCACATAATCAAGATAAAATTAGAGGATCATACAAAGTAGATTATAACGTGCTAGCTCATCTTAGGAAGTTGCCGGCCCGATTGAGCATCTACGACGCTTTGATCCTATCACAGGAGATGAGAGAGTCTCTGGTTACAGCTTTGCTTGACCCAGAGATTTGCTTAGCTCAGTTGGCCAGCACATAGCCTTCACATATGAAGATTTGCTGCTCGGTAACACCGACCACAACCGTTCACTCTACATCTCCGTCAACATCAGTAGATTTATGTTGTCCAGAGTTTTAGTAGATCCTGGAGCATCTCTTAACTTGATGAGCCTACGAACATTGACCTATTTGGATATTGAGACTCAAGAGCTTACAACCAAAAAAATGATGTTAAGAGGGTTCAACAAAAAGGGAGAAAGAGCACTTGGATCAATTACATTACTTATAAAGGTTGGAGAACTCATAGCAACCACTAAATTTCATATCATCGACACCAAGACCTCTTTTAATGCTCTACTGGGTCAACTATGGATTCATGAGCACAACATGGTTCCATCATCCTTACACAAATGCATCAATTACTGCAAAGATGGTCAAGAAAATTGCATCAAAGGAGACCTACAACCGTTTTCAATTCATGAAATCAGTATTCATAAAAATGCTGCCTACTACCCGCCACCAAAGAAAACTATCTTCTCGCGCGAGATTCCGAAAAAAAAAATGAAGATTCAGAAAAATCACAAAGAGGAGACCATTCAACTACGCTTCAACGATCTTCCACCACTCCCTTACAACGAGTTTCTGGATGTTCTTTTAGTTCGCGCACCCGAGGTTGAGTCCGTGGACGTGGACGAGGAAGAATCAACTTAATCGTTGAACGGACTAAGCCAACTATCAACTTTGGTAATGAAGACAGTTCTGAAAACAAAATAACGATGACAAAATAAAAGAATCCTCAATACGAAATATCCGTAGAAGATACAGAGAAGAATGAATATTAAATAATGTATGATCGGATAAACTACTATGTGAATGCTATGACCCTTGCTTCGATTCTCCCTCAAAAGGTTGAGAGTTTAGAGGTCAAAGAAGTCCATAGTGTTGGTTCAAAGTCAATCAAATTTTACCGTGCTTCTACCTCTATTGAGCTTGAAAAACATGTAAATTTGGATGATGAGTCTAATGAATTAATGAAATTGCCTTTTGGTTACTTTCCGTCTTGTGTTCAAAAGTTAATTTAACAGGAAAACTTACTAAAACAAATACCAAAAGATAAATTTCAACTTTTTAAAAATTTTGGAATGTTAAAAGTCGAACTCCTAACTCAAAAGAGGGTCTAAAATTTGGTACAGTCGGACCAGTCGATGATTCTTAATTTTGCATGGTTGTTACTAGTGAGTCAGAAGAGGATTGCCTCGATATAGAGGATGACTCTAATGATCAACCATTAGAAGATGCTTTGCCAGAATTTGAGGAGGAAATTAAATCTACCATTGATGAATTGAAAGAGATTAACCTCAAGACTGAAGAACAACCCCGACCTACATTCATAAGTTTTCTACTCAATGACGAAGAATCTTTAGAATTGATCAAACTATTAACATAATTCAAAGGTTGCTTCACATGGAGATACGATGAAATGCCCGGACTGTCTGCATAGGTTGCGGTTCATAAACTCGGGGTGGACAAGAAAATAACCCTAGAAAAACAAGCTCCCAGGAGAATGCGACTCGGAATAGAACAACAAGTCATCACCGAGGTGAAGAAATTAATAGATGACAACTTTGTAAAAGAAGAACAATACCCCACGCGGTTAGCTAACAATGTACCTACTAAGAAGAAAAATGGACAGATCCGTGTTTGTGTTGACATCAAAGATTTGAACAAGGCATGTCCAAAGGATGAGTTTTCGCTACCAATACCAGAAATGATGGTGGATATCGCCTCAACACACGAACTTTTCTCTTTCATGGATAGATCGTCGGTATATAACCAAATTAAGATGGCTCCCAAGGATGCAGCACTTACAACCTTCAAAACACGGATTGAAATTTTCTGCTACACAGTGATGCAGTTTGGCCTAAAGAATGCCAGAGCAACATATCAGCGCGCAATGATGAAGATTTTTTATGACCTCATCCATAACCAAGTAGAATGCTATGTTGATGATTTGGTCATCAAAAGTAAACAAAAAATAGACCATTTGTACGATTTGAGGATCGTGTTCGAATGGTTAGAACGATATGAACTTAAAATGAATCCCTTAAAGTGTGATTTTGGTGTTATTCCAAGAAATTTTTTGGGATTTGTTGTCCGTCATCGGGGAATCGAGATCGACCAAGATGAAATTAAAGCTATCTTGGAAATGCCTTCTTTTAAAACCTTGAAACAAATACATTCCTTCCAGGGGAAGTTGGCATATCTGAGATGCTTTATTTCTAATCTCTCAGGTAGGTGCAGCCTTTCTCGACATTAATTAAAAAGGATGCCAAATTCGTTTGGGAAGAGAAATGCCAGCGGGCCTTTGAGGAGGTTAAAAAATATCTAATGACACCTCCTATTTTGGTAGCCCCTATTCCAAGGAAATCTTTGATACTTTATACCACAACCTTAGACAACTCTCTTAGAGCCCTGTTAGCCCAAGTCAATGAAGAGGATAAAGAAAATGCACTCTACTACTTGAATCGTCGCCTAATACTGACGAAGATAAGGTATCCACCTATTGAAAAGCATTGTTTAGCGTTAATTTTTGCCGCTCAAAAGCTTAGACATTACATGTTTTCTTATAAGATTACCCTAATCTTAAAAGTTAATCCGTTACAATATCTGATAACTCGACCAACACTCTCCGGATGTTTAGCAAGATAGTCAATGATCTTATTGCAATTTGATATAACTTTTATTCCCCTCCGTGCTATCAAGGGACAGATACTAGCAGACTTTCTCGCTGCACACCCACTGCCAGCTTGGTCCTTGCTCAACGAGGACTTATCAGACGAGCAAATAATACAAATGGAATCCTCTAGTGCACAACACTTGGAGATGTACTTCAAAGGTGCTTTGTCAGCCAGAAAAGACAAAGGATCAGACATAGTTATACCAGACAAAGCAGGGATTGGCTTGATCTTTATCATGCCAAATAAGGGTATGTTAAGGTTCTCACACCACCTAACAGAGTCGTGGACAAACAATGAAGTAGAATATGAAGTCTTAATCACCGGGTTGGAAGTGGCAATCTGATTGGATATAACGAACATTGCCATTTTTTGCGCCTCTCAACTCTTCATCCAGCAAGTCGCCGGACAATACAAAATTTTGAAATCAAAATTAGCAGAATATCATCAGTACACAATGAAGCTACTATAGCAGATCCCTGATGTGACTTTCTACCAGATTCCTAGAGGAGATAATGCCCATGCCGATGCTCTGGCAAAACTCGCTAAGGTAATGGCATGCCCCCTGGAAGAATTCATTGAAATCTCAATACAAGGAAGATATGTCCTTGTCTCAAATTAACCTCAAAACTTTTCATAAGCTTGAAAATGAAGAAGCAATAAATACAGTTGCAAACATCAATGAAGATTGGCACAAGCGATTAATAGAATATTTGCATAATGGAAAACTGCCCAAAGACAAGTCTGAAGCACATCTTATTACAAGAAAAGCCATGTCTTACGCTCTGGTGGGAAATGTTCTCTATAGAAGATCATTCAACCAGATGTGGCTATGGAGTTTGAACAGAGCTGAAGCACAAAATATTGTGAAAGAAGTACATGCCGGACTGTGTGGTGCTCATCAGTCAGGGCCGAAAATGAAAATGAAGATCAAAAGACTCGGATATTATTGGCCAGCAATGATGTCCAATTGCATGGATACAGCCAGAAAATGTCACAAACGCCAAGTGCATGGGGTGGTCTTACACCAGCCTTCGAATGTGCTACACACAACTGTTGCCTCGTGGTCATTCTAGTGTTGGATTACAAACATAATATGTCCAATAGGCCCTCCATCTTTCAAATGACAAAGGTTTATACTTGACAATACAGATTACTTCTCCAAATAGGTAGAGGCAGCACCATTGCATGAGGTTACGACATAGCACGTCCTTCATTTCTTGAAAACCCAAATTCTCTACCATTTCGGAGTACCGCAAAGAATAATTTCTGATAATGGGTCAGCTTTCAAAAGCACCAAAATCAATAATTTTGTCAAAAGACACTGGATACATTGGAGATACTCTACGATTTACTATCCCAGAGAAAATGGTATGTTTGAAGCATTCAACAAAACATTGGTATAGATTTTGAAGAAAACACTGGATGAAAATAAAAGGGATTGGCACAAAAAACTATTAGAAGCCTTGTGGGCCTACCGAATGAATTTCAGGACTCCCACTTAGTGTATACCCTATATGCTCGTGTACGGGTCTGAGACCATGTTACCTCTAGAAATCGAGAAACTGTCTCTTAGAGTTGTTGTTGCCAACCAACTCACGATAGGAGAAAGTAAAACACACAGACTTGAAGAACTAGAAAGTCTTGAGGGAAAATGACTAGAAGCACAACACTTGGAGCTTTACCAAGTGAAGATGGTACAAGACCATGACAAATTGGTCCGCCCAAGGACATTCAAAGTTGGTGACCTCGTATTTGTGCTCAAAAGTCCTATTGTTGCACGCTGCAAAATAAGTATAAAATTTGAGCCAACTTGGGAGGGACCATTTTTCGTTGAAAAGGTCTACATAGGAGGAGCCTACCATTTAGTGAACTTCCAGGGTGAAAGAACCATGTTACCAATTAATGGATGATACCTGAAAAAATATTACATAACCTATTGTTATTTGCCTTTGCTTGCTTTGAAAATTTGAAACTTTGATTGTTTTGGGGCTATCTTTGTGGCCAAATGTCTATGATCGAGTCAAAATTTTGTAATTAACTTAAAAATTTTGAGAAAAATTTTAAACATCAAATTTTCTCCTTTCTACTTTTGAACTTAATATTCCACTAAATTAAACAAAAATTATACATAAAGTAAATAATTTTTTTCACTAAAATAAACTAAAATTTACTTTAATAAATACTATGTTTTGTTCTTGTTCATGCCAAGTTTTGGCCCACTAACATTTTTCTTGTCGTCTGCAGAAAAATGTCAGGACAGAGGCTGATCTTCCCTTTCAAGGATGGTTGGAGCCTTACATTAAATGAGGAAATGGTGCCACAGAGTGGCCCCATAGACTTCAAAATGGAATTTAACCAAGTCAATATGGACTACGAAGGTCCTATGATGAATGTAGTCAGCTGCCGAGAAAAGGAGGGATTGCCTTCACTGCTGAGGGTGGCTGCCAAAGATAATACTTCACTTAAAGGAAAGAACATGATGATAGAGTAGGACCCGAGGGAGAGGCCCAACCTCCTGCCTTCCATGATAGCTACACCAGTCGGAGGACTAGTAGCCGCCAACAATGAACGACTGCCAGACGCTTCGCTTCGCAGGACTCAACACAGAAATGCTAGCCGCAAAAAAACAGAGGGCTTTTCTATGGGAAGAACACATACATCAGAAGGAAGCAAACAACTTACTCACCTTTATTCCTGAGGGGAATATCTATGATGCAGACATGAAAGAGACTTCTTCCAGCCTACCCTCCATAGATGAAGAACCGGGGTTCATCGAAGAGTCAGTGACACCTTCAGCTTCAGATGTCTTATGCATAGGTTGCCCAACGTGCAATGCCAAGATATCTGTAGGGACATCAGCCAAAGGGGCATTTATAGAATGTCTGGACTGTAATGTCCTACATCTACAACACTACAGTACATTGGAGGAGTATACCTCCACCACCGACGGATCTCAGACCACAGATTTTTTGATGGATGAACCATACATCCCACTAGGGAGAGACAAGTATATTCCATGCACTCCAGAGTCGTACATCCCTTTAGATGCTGAATCACATGTTCCAGATGAGCCAGAAGCAGTTTGGGTTCCTGAAGATGTCCAGATAAAGGAAAGCCCTCGACAGTTGCCGACTCCTAGCACAATGGAGTACTATAAAATAAGCAAGGTGAATAAAAGAGAATTTGAATTCTATGAGGAAGTCCAAGGAAGATTCGTCAACATACAGGAAGGCCTGGAGCTTTATACCAGGGTTTTCTCCGAAAGTGATGAAAGAAGCATTCTTGACTTCATCTTTGACTTGAGGGATAGAGGCTGAGCAGGCCTTCTCATGGAAAGAACACTGTTTGAGCTGAAGAAATGAATGAGAGGAAAAGGTAGAATCACCATTCAGTGTGGCTGCTGTTATAAATTTACAAATGACAGATAAGAAAATCCGTCAGGAATCCTCAAACATGACCACGTAGATCCATTACCTCCTATAATAAAGTGGATGATCAACAGGATGGTCAGATGGAACATACTGCCAGCTACCTACATCCTGAATAGTTACATCATCAACATCTATGACGAGGGTGATTGCATCCCTCCCCATATAGACCACAACAATTTTGTGAGGCCTTTCTGCACGGTCTCATTCATGAGCAAAAATAATATATTATTTGGAAAAGAAATTTACATTGTTGACCCTGACGAGCTCAAAGGAGCTGTAGAGATTCCACCGCGAGTTGGTTCAGTTTTGGTCCTGAAAGTGAATGGGGAAGATGTCGCTAAGCATTGTATTCCAGGGTTGCGACACCGTAGGGTGTCTGTAACCTTTCGTAGGATGGACGATAGCAAGGCACCATACGGATTTCAGTCAGGCCCAGAACTAGAAGAACCGCTATCATATGAGCTATGAGAGGGTTGCACCTCTAAGTACATGCGAAGGGAACTCTTTTCCTGGAGCATGACTTAGAAGGTCTGCTCGATCAGGAGCTCATCATACCTGATACAGATGTTCAGAGGGTTCAATTTTTTTTACAACAACATGATATGTATCAAACATACTCAGCGTATGATGTATATATGGCATGAGATGTTTTGAATGTACTTTGATATGGACTATATATTGTATCTTTTTGAGGCGTTAACCTATGTTTGATCTGTGACATCTTTATTGGAGCAGACTAATGAAAATTTCTCTCAGAAATGTGCCTTTTTGTCAATTGCGTTTTTGTGTAATGCATGGAAGCTACGAATCATGCGTTGGTTTAGAATTTTAATGAATGAAGAATGAAACAATGAACCTTTAACAATAAAATAAAACTCAAATAAAAATAATCATAAGTGAACAAACAACAAAAAAAATTTTCTTGAAAATCAACCAACTAAAATTAAAATTTTAAAGACATATTTTGGAAAATTAAATGTGACAAAAACAACAAGAAAAGAAAATGAATCTGTTAAGTGGATTCTCTCGGTTTCGAAGTTTCTTACTCTTTGTGCGTGCAACACAACCATTTTTATTTGCATTAACTCTCTTCACATCCCCGAGGAATTTCGCATTCTGCACAAAGCCCCACAAAACTCTACAAACCTTATTCAACAAAATCAACCCTTTTACATAACACATTTCTGCAAATTCAACACAACAAACTCTTCTTGAGAATTCTCCCTATATTTCAATTCTCATATTTTTGAATCAGTCTTATGTTTCTGATTAGCTATATTCGAGGTTGGTCTCTAACTTTCGACTCTCTTTTTAAGATTAATACCTAAATTTAAATTATCATTTCCGAATCAGTACCTCAATTCTGATTTCTTCACATATTTTAATATTCTATTCACATGTTCACCAAGAATTTACATGTTTGAATCTGTATATTTTCTACATAGAGAGATATTTTCTTTGTCACCACTTATGTTGGATGTGAGTCCCAGTTCTTTCCTTCCTAGCGTGATCAATATATTTTCCCACTACCTCTTGAGTTTGATGTGTCACAGCGCTTTCCTCCTCAATGTAGCAGATATTTTCTTCATCACCTCTTAAGTTGGATGTGAGTCTCAATTCTTTCCTTCCTAACGTGATTGATATATTTTCCTCTACCACTTGAGTTGGATGTGAGTCCCAGTGCTTTCCTCCTCAATATAGCAGATATTTTCTTCGTTAACTTTGAGGTCAGATGTGAGTCCTAGTGCTTTCCTTCCTGATGTGATCGATATATTTTCCTGCTACCACTTGAGTTGGATGTGAGTCCCAACGCTTTCCTCCTCAATGTAGCAAATATTTGCTTTGTCACCTCTTGGGTTGGAAGTGAGTCTCAGTGCTTTCCTTCCTAACGTGATTGATATATTTTCCCGCTACCACTTGAGATGTATGTGAGTCCCAGTGCTTTCCTACTTAATGTAACAGATATTCTTCTCATCACCTCTTAGGTTGGATGTGAGTCCCAGTGCATTCTTTTCTAACGTGATCGATATACTTTCCTGCTGCCGCTTGTGTTGGATGTGAGTCACAGCACTTTCGTCCTCAATGTAGCAGATATTTTCCTCATCACCTCTTAGGTTGGATGTGAGTCCCAGTGCTTTTCTTCCTAACATGATCGATATGTTTTCCTGCTACCGCTTGAGTTGGATGTGAGTCCTAGCACTTTCCTCCTCAAAGTAGCAGATATTTTCTTTGTCACCTCTTAGGTTTGATGTGAGTCCCAATGGTTTCCTTCCTAACGTGATTGATATATTTTCCCACTACCAGTTGAGTTAGATGTGAGTCCCAGTGCTTTCCTCCTCAATGTAGCAGATATTTTCTTCATCACCTCTTGGGTTGGATGTGAGTCCCAGTGCTTTCCTTCCTAACGTGATTGATATATTTTCTTGCTACCACTTGAGTTGGATGTGAGTCCCAACACTTTCCTCCTCAATGTAGCAGATATTTTCTTCGTCAGTTCTTGGGCTAGATGTGACTCCCAGTGCTTTCCTTTTTAATGTGATCGATATATTTTCCTGCAACCACTTGAGTTGGATGTGAGTCCCGGCTCTCTCCTCCTCAATGTAGCAAATATTTTCTTCATCACCTCTTGGGTTGGATGTTAGTCCCAATTCTTTCCTTCCTAATGTGACATATATATTCTCCCTGTCACATGTCAGTTCGATTGTAACTCCTCAGTGGTAACTCAAACTAGTATAGTCCTTTCTTTCCGGCGTAATATCCTTAATAGCTGCCATCTTCTACACTATTGTTACCCTTTTGAGTTGGATGTGAGCCTCTGTGCTTTCCATCTCGATTCGGTACTCCCACACAATCCTAATATCTGAAATAATCAACGTTAAAATCAAATTTAGACACTGTAACTTGGAATCTAGTCCCCACCTCAATCGTCAGTTTTCCCGACGGTCCTTTGCGGAGTTTCATTGAGTTTCCCCAGCAAAAACAAATAACACACCCAACCCTACACATACTTTCAGGTCTGTTGACTTAATAATTTATATTGGTTTTGTTGATCTTGTTGGTCAACACCAATACGCACGGTGTGCTTGCCCATCACACCACACCTATTGGAGGTCCATTTATTGACCTCACTTTTGGTTGATGTTTAGTTTTTTCTCTTTATGAGCCTAAGGTCTAGCCATAGAACTTTCCTATTGACTATTCTTAGAAAACTAGAAAAGGAATGCTCACCATTAGAAATTCTACACTCCTCTTGACTCAACTTGAAGTTCCATATATTGGTCCTAACCTTTAGCACTTAGTAGTCAGTTTAGGGGAACTCAAGATGAGTCACCCTAAGGACTGCTAGACCTTAGTGTTGACCCTGGGTATTGGTCTAGGGCTTAAGGTACATATTTGCACTCACAATCACTCACATTCATAAACTTAAACTTCTAGGCTTTGGTCACTTGATACTTTTGGGAGACTCATGTAGGTGGTCCCCTAAACCCACTAGCCCTAGGCTAGAGTTTAGCTAAGACCACTACACAGAGGACCTAAAATGGGGTTTTCAATGGTCCATGGCTTATTGATGACGGTATGTACTCCAACTCTACCAAGATACCCAACCTAGCCTTTTGCCCCTAAACTTCCCCAAATTACATAGATACCATTGGGACCCAAATTTGGCCAATATTCCTAAATTTACCCAAAATACCCAAATTGGTTGAAAAATTATTTGAAACACCTTGAAAACACCCAAACTACCCAAAATCACCAAAATTGGCCAAATTACCAAAATAACCCTCCTTAGCCAAAAATTCCAAAAATTCTTAAAAATCCTAAAAATTCCCAAACCTCCCAAATATTCCCAATTTCATTTTCCTTAACTACCACATGACCTAATTTGGTCTATTTGACTGTCACTTCCATTATATCCATTGTTTTGAAATCCAGCATTTATTTCAGCATCAAGATTAGCAAGTCGTTTATTTTGAAATCAAGCAAATCCCATCAAGATTAACAAAATACCATCAGTACATGTCTCCATTTATTTCGGATTTGTTTGTGGGGTGTTGCCCGTAAGAA
>NEWO01000486.1:32247-44127 GCA_003013225.1 Phalaenopsis aphrodite
TGAGTTCCAATGCTTTCCTTCCTAATGTGATCGATATATTTCCCCGCTACCACTTGAGTTGGATGTGAGACCCAGCGTTTTCCTCCTCAATGTAGCAGATATTTTCTTTGTCACCACTTGGGTTGGATGTGAGTCCCAGTGCTTTCCTTCCTGACGTAATCGATATATTTTCTTGCTACCGTATGAGTTGGATGTGAGTCCTGGCTCTTTCCTCCTCAACGTATCAAATATTTTCTTTATCACCTCTTGGGTTGGATGTGAGTCCCAGTGCTTTCTTTCCTAACGTGATATGTATATTCTCCCTGTCACATGTCTGTTCGAATGTAACTCCTGAGTGGTAACTTGAACTAGTATAGTCCACTCTTTCTAGCGTAATATCCTTAATGGTTGTCGTCTTCTACACTGTTATTACCCTTTTGAGTTGGATGTTAGCCTCTGTGCTTTCCATCTTGATTTGGTCCTCCCACATAATCCTATTCTCTAAAATTATCATTGTTAAAATCAAAATTAAGCACTGAATTTGGAGTCAGGTCCCCGCCTCACTCGTCAGTTTTCTCGACGGTCGTTTTCGGAGTCTCTTTGGGTTTCCTCAGCAAAATCAAATAACACACCCAACCCTACACATACATTCAGGTCTGTTGACTTAGGAATTTATATTGGTTTTGTTGATCTTGTCGGTCAACGCCAATACGCGTGGTGTGCTTACCTAGCTCACTACCCCTATTGGGGGTCTATTTGTTGACCTCACTTTTGGTTGAAGTTTAGTTTTTCCTCTTTAGTAGCCTAGGGTCTAGCCATAGGACTTTCCTATTGAATATTCTTAGGAAAATAGAAAAGGAACCCTCACCATTAAAAATTCTACACTCCTCTTTACTAAACTTGAAGTTCCACATATTGGCCATAACCTCTAGCACTTAGTAGGTGGGGTCATTATGGGGGAACGCAAGATGAGTCACCCTTAGGACTGCTTGACCTTAGAGTTGACCCTGGGTGTTGTTCTAGGGCTTAAGGTGCATATTTGCACTCACAATCACTCACAATCCTAAACTTAATCTTCTAGGCTTTGGTCCCTCGATACTTTTGGGAAACTCATGAAGGTGGTCCCCTAACCCACTAGCCCTAACCTAGGGCTTAGCTAAGACCACTACTAATAGGACCCAAAATGTACTTTCCATTTGTCCATGGCTTATTGATGGTGGTTGGCACTCCAACTCTACCAAGATACCCAACCTAGCATTTTGCCCCTAAACTTCCCCAAATTACCTAGATACCCTTGGGACCCAAAATTTGACCAAAATTCCTAAATTTACCCAAAATATCCAAATTGGTTCAAAAATCATTTGAGACACCTTGAAAACACCCAAACTACCCAAAATCACCAAAATTGACCAAATTACCAAAATACCCCTCATTAGCCAAAAATTCCAAAAATTCTAAAAAATCCAAAAAATTTTTAAAACCTCCCAAATATTCCCAATTTCATTTTCCTCAACTACTACATGACTAAATTTGGCCAATTTGACCATCTTTGCCCGAAACCCCCAAATTACCTTTTAAAGACCCATTTTTCCCAAATCTACCTCAAATGCTCATCAATTTTGATCCCAATCTCCAAAAATTTCAATCCAAAACTCAAATTCACCCTTAATGTGATCAAAATAAACTAGATCCAAACCCAATTGGTCCATGATTTGAGCTCAATTTTGATTGAGATCAAAACCCCAATTGTGGGCACATTACCTAATCTCACTAAATCGAACCCATAGCCCACTCAATTGGCCACAATTTGTGTTTAATAAAACTTCACAATATTTCCATACATCAAAATTTACCTTCAATTGGCCTTGGTGAGGCCTAAATTTCAATTGATTTTAACCTAAGTCCTAATGGCCCCAAATTTACCCCAAATTGGCCATGTCACAAAATCTCACCAAATTGTGAGCCTTAACCCCAACATTTCCACTCTATTTATTCATAAAAAATCTTCACAACATCTCCCTTGATCATGTGGTCCATTTAATATAGACTTACCCCAAGGCTAGCTCAAATCTAGACCCATGTCTAACCCAACAAGCCCAAATTGACCAAATTTCAAAAATCACTCAAATTGACCAACCAATTGAACTCAAAATCACCAAAAATCTTCATAACAATCATATACAAAATGTTGATCAATCAATTAGGCCAATTGACATGGTTAGCCTAGCCCAACCCAAGCTTTGATCACTTGAACCCCCATTGAACCCATGCACTAAAGGTGGTCTAACTACCCCAAAGTCACCAAATTAATGACTCCACAGCCATTAGTTGAACTTTAGTGGCCAACCTAAACCTCGTAAAACCACCTAAACTAAGCCATGGATCAAAGGTCCTCTAAATTAAGGGATTTCATTCAATATTTTCTTAAGCTTAGGATATTTTTTTCCAAAACAAAGCCTAAACACATTAAATTGCTATGACTTATTCCCCTGGGTTCCCTGAGCTCCTAGCCACCTCCCCCAGGCTAGCCAGCCAGCCTAGCGGCTCAAAAATGGCCAAACCGAGAGCCACCCCCATGGGATTAAACCTAAATCAAACCTAGAGGCCACCTCATCCAAATTAAATGTTGGAGCCTCTCTGCCCTCCACCTAGGCAACATATTTCACCCCCCAATTGACCATGACAGCCACCCCAAGCCATTTTTTTATAAAAGCTTCGCTCCACGACCATGGAGGTAGAGCTGAAATTTCCTCTGAGAGACTTCCCCAATTTGATCCCAAAGCCTCTTTGAGACCTCTTCAGTGCAATAAAACCACCACATTGCCCTGAATCGGGACGATGATGGGGAGTCGTCCGATCGTGCGTGTATTAGATGGACGAAGGAGATCAAGCTGGACAACTCTTCCTTAAATGAAACACGGGCCGAGTCAGCGGCTACGTGAACGGCGGCGTCCAACCAGAGTGCCCCACGCGTGCCTTCGGAGCTGCCTAGAATCCAGTCAGCGCCACACTTTTAAATAGATAAATAGGAAATTTAAAAAATCAGAAAATGATCCCTAACTTTAAAAATTCATATCTTGGTGTAGAAAAATCATAAAAATAAAATAAAAATACCTTCTTTCTTAGTGACCAAAGGAGAATAATGTGGAAATAATTTTAAGTCCATGTGATGCATATTTTATTTTTATTTAATTAAACACTGATTTTAATATTTTGATTCTCCATGCATATAGGCACATCACCATGGATTAAAATTTTAGCATGTTGTCGCCTCTATCTTAAGGGATATCTTTTGATTTTATTAAATTCAGAGGAGGTCCCTAGACAAAGATTCACATTTTTTAAATTTATGTATATTATTTGCTTAAATTAATTATGATAATTAACATGTCGATTAGAAATTCCAAGAAAATTTTGGAAGGTTCACCATGACCAGAGGTTTGGAAATAATTTCATGAGTTAAGTAATTAAGAATACACTGAATCTTCACCAACCCTAAAACAAAAAAAAAATTAAGTTTGGGTAACATAAAAATCTAAATGACTTAATTTTTTATCTCCACTATTGTTTAGGATCCAGAAAACTGACCATAAAAATTTCAAAGTATTTTGAGTTCATTTGGTAACTTAAGTTGAATTTTTTAATTTAAATATCTTTTTTGGCACTTAAATGACTTTTAAATATCAAAATATAACTCAAAATTTTATGAAAAACTTATTTTTTGAGTTCTCTGTGATTCGGGGTACATTTAAAAAATAAAATGGTATTTAAAATAAAAACTTGATTTTTAGCCTATTTTAAATATTTAAAATAATTAAAAAAGAATTAAAAAATAATAAAGATGACAAAGATAATAAAATTCATGGAAATGTCTTAAATTACTTCTTAAGCACTTAGGAACAATTGGGTTATTTTTCCTAATTTTGTAAACAAAGATATTGAATTTTGAAGTTTAAAATAAATTTTAAAGGCTAAAAATGAATTTTTACTAAAATAATTCCAATAATTCAAGTAAAAATTATAAAAATGTAAAATTTGTTTCTCTGTGTCCCTTGAGATCAGAGAGATTTAATAAAAATTAAAAACTTAATTTTCCACAATTAAAATATTCCATAATTAATAAACACTCCAAAAATTAACATAATTCTAGAAATTCAAATAAAATTCAAAAAATCATGAAATTTAGTCCAAAGGCATCTTTAGTCTATGCCTAGCTCCAGTAAAAATTTCAAGGGATTAGGATTTACCTTGATCATGTTAGGAATTTTCTATGAAAAATCTTATTTTTGCATTAAAAATAATTATATAGATAAATTAAATTTTGAAAAATCACACTTTCTCCTCTGATGCCTCAATCGACCCATGAGTGAGGTAGCATAAAAATTCCAAAGTCATTTGGAATAAATTTGATGAATTATTAAGTTATAGAGCCTTAGGGGCAAATGTGTAATTTTGGAAATTTAGCCTTAATTAACATTTAGGCCTAATTTCAGAAACGAAAATGAGAAATCTTTGATTCTAATTAACATATTTGGATGTTTGAAACATAAGGGGTTATCTGGTAGAAACCAACCTCACTTGTCCTAATTAAAAAGGATAAATTTGCAATTTTCTTAAATTAAATAAATTTGGTAGACTAGCTGATAAAATGATCCTAGATTTAGGGGTATGATTTTGGGTGTTAATAACTCACTAATTTAATACACCTATTTGATGAACAAAAGAAAAAAAAAACAAACAAAAACAAGAATCATCACCATCACTTATAAGTCAATTTCATTTGCAATGACTAAGATACTCACCAAAATCTTAAGGGCTTAGTAGTCACTTATGCTAAATAAAGTTTCATTTTAAAAAACGATTAGAAAAGTAAACATCATTAAAAATTAAAACATCTTTCAAGCACTACAAGCCCAAGTTAAAATTTGCCTGAGACTCTTAAACTTATCTCTTTAAGGGTCTCCACCCACATAATTCTTAAATTGAATTACAAATGATGATTACCTTATTATTAGGGTTAATTGAGACATCAATACTCACTGAGCACTAAGGGTATTTATAGGATAAATTATTAAGCAACATAATAAATTTAAAAGAGCTCGGGATTTTCCACCAGGCAGCAAGAGAGTAGCACAGAACTGCTTCTTTCTCTAGATTTGTTCGATACCTCAGAGATCTACTAAACTTAATATATTTTATTTAAATATCATCCTTAATCAAATTAATAAGGACCCACTAAGATATGTCCTAGGGTTAGGTGGGTTGTCAAAATTTTACTTCCTTGTTTCATATGAACTGCCTTAACATGCCTTTTAAATTTCAAGAGGTGGAACGACAAGACTAGTCAGATACGCTTTTATAATTTTCAGCGTCATCTTTATTGTACTTTTATGCTATACTTTTATGCTTACATAAATTTGCATGCTAAACAATAATGTCACCTTGCATGAAAACTAAAACTGTCAGGATAGCCACAAAATCAAAACCAAAAGTAAAACTAAAATCAACCAAGATAAAATTCACTTGCACAACATTCAAAATATAAAACAACTCAAAATTTAATCACAAACATCACATAAAATTACAAATTGCAACTAAATTAAGATATCTCTATCAGATGATCAAGAAGTTCTCAGAGGGGGAAACCTACGGTTGCTAACAAGGCTTCCCACGGTCTAAATGAAATTATGAAACTCATTAAGTTGAGTTTAGTAAATTCGTTTGGACTAAGTGAATCCAATAAAAAATAGTGGTGCTGAAACTAGGGAACCGTAGGATCATAACCAGTGTCTCCCTAATCAAGTTTAACATGCCCCCATTAAATCTAAAGAACTACAACCATAGGGTCATCTGATTTGACATCATAACTTGACACACTAGAAACTCAAACTCATCGTAGCAAGGAGCTTGGAGCTAGCATGATGGGCAACACAGTCATCTTCAATAGAAAAACTTGACTTCCCCAACTAAACAAATCTTCCTTCCTTAGATATAAACAACAAAGCCATAGGACTTCAAGGTTGCTTGCTTATGCAATGTAAATCCTCACTTTATCTTTAGGCCTTTGTGCAGCCCTGCTATACAATATAAGCCCTAACTTGTCTTAGGATTCCGAGGTCGTCGTTCGTCACGACCTAAACCCACACATCTTCCAGGATATTTGTGTGATAGTTTCACATGAATGTAAGCCTTAACTAATAAAATTGGCAGGATGAAACACCTAAATATTTCTCCTCAGAAATGAAGCCAAACATTATGATAGCTTGAGAAGTCACCGGGGTTCTCTTTTGGATCAATGACATCCCCTAGTTCTTCCTCCTTTGGACTCTACAATAAATTGTTCCAAATTTGAACCAATCCCCTTTCACACCTCTACGTCTGATCTCGTTGAAAAGTCCTACCCTTTAAAACTTTATGAAGATAATATTTCCTGATTTTTATCGAGAGTTGTCTTAGGTAACTTTGGTCATTTAAGATATAATTAACTAGAAGGAGCTTGCTCTTATAGGAAGCATGTCAGAACCCAGCTTAATATAAACCCTATTTAATTCTTTATATTAAATACAAGAACTTATCGGCAAATACAAAGGTTTCACAGACCAAACAAATGTAATATATTCCTTAGTTTATTTGATCGAGCATCATCCTTAAGTCTTGTGTTTATCCTTTGGGATAGATACAGGATTTGAGGTACAACGCTCGTTCATTTAAACTATGAAAAATATGAGGTCAGTTTAATTTCATATTTTTCTAAAACTAAATATATATGTAAATTAAAACATCCTTCTGAAGCGAGCGATCAGATTTTGATTTTGGTGACTAACAACTTCTTACAGGCAACTCATTCAACAAAAATAGCACCGACAATGCCTCTTACTCAGTGTGAAGTAATATCTTTGGGGGGAGAATGTTAAGCACTAATTCTTTTTCTAGGTATATCCAAAACATTTATAAATATAATTACATATAATTTGTTGCACATTTGAAAGTTTGCATGATAGATAAATCAATAACATTCTTATCTATCATGATTACTCAATGGAAGCAATTGAGCGAAATATATATGTGCAATGCTCTTATGTTGTTTTAAAGATCTTTGTTGATAAATTTTGTTTTGATAGTTATATGAGCACTAAGTTTTATTTTTCTGACAAATTATGCTGCCCAAATTGCTCAAAATGTTGAGCAATATTTCTTTATTTAAGTTTATCTAAGACTTTTATAAATAGAATTGGAAATAATTTGTTGCACATATGAAAGTTTGCATAATAGATAGATTGACTACATCCTTACCTATCCTGATCAATCGGTAGTAGCAATGGAGTGACAAATATATGAGCAATGCTCATCTGTTTGTTTCAGATATCTTTGCTGGTTTATTTTACTTAGATAATTATATGAGCACCTATTTTCGGTTTTTCTAACAAATTGTGTTGGTCAAATTACTTACATAGTTAAGCATGATTTCTTTTTTTTTAGTTTTTAATAACTGAGACTCTTACAGATAAAACTACATATGTTTTGTTTTACATTTAAAGTATGCATGATATATAAGTCATCAACATCCTTATTTGTTATGATTAATCAACGGAAACAATGGGATGAATTATTATGAGCATTGTTCATATGTTTGTTTCATATTTCTTTCTTGGTTTATTTTCTTTAGATAGTTTTACGTGCAGTTGTTTTGAATTTTTTAACAAATTATGCTGGTTGAATTGTTTGTTCTAGTCTCCTCATTGTGGAGTAATATTTTTTTTGGAGAATGTTGACGACTCATTCTCTTTTTTGTGTTCTTTTGCTGAAACTTTTGTAAATAAAATTGCATATGCATTGCTGCACATTTAAAGTTTGCATGATAGTTAAGTTAGCAGCATCCTGGACTATTCTGATCAATCAGTAGTAGCAACGGGAGGAAATATATATGAGCAATGCTCATACATTTGTTTTAGATTTCTTTGTTATTTTATTTAGTTTAAATAGATATGTGAGCACCATTTTTTAGTTTTTCTGACAAATTATGTTGGTCAAATTGTTTGCTTTTACCTCCTCCACAGTGTGGAGTAATATCTCTGAGGGAGAATGATGGGTAGTTGTTCCTCTATTTCAATAGTTTTCTTTTGTTGAAATTTTCAGGAATAGAATTGTATATACTCCGCAGTACATTTGAAGTTTACATGATCAAATAATGGAAGTTATGGAATGTAGTACATTAAGCATTGTTTATTTATTTCATTCATAATTCTGTGTACCTACTATGTGTATGCATTCACTGATGATATATGTTGAATAAGATATCAAATATGGGATGACATTCAATTGTTATTTAGAGAGATGATGAAAAATAACTATCAAAGAGCTCAATGGATCACCACTTGTCAATTTTAAAGTAGTGAGCTTGTTCTCCCACATAGACTGCCTGTCGTCAGAGAACACCTTCGAGTGCTTATTCAATTTAAGAAAATGATGATTATGAATGGAGTCTTCTTTGGTTAAGAGCTCTCATTGAGCTTTTTTGTTGCCTCGACGACCCAAATTGGCTAGTGCAACAAAAACATAAAATTGGTTATGATATCTTTTCTAACAAGTATTCTAAGGGTTTGCATTAGTGTTTGGGTATGTGTCATCACTATTTTAGGTTGTTGAGTTGTCCGTAAGAAGCTGTCAGCCTTCAAAATCAAAATCTTGTCGCTCGCTTCGGAAGGACATTTTAATTTACACATAGATTGAAGTTTAGAAAAATATGAAATCAAACTGACCCCATATTCTTCATAGTTTAAATGAAAGAACGTTGTACCTCAAACCCTGTATGAACGATAAACGCAAGACATGAGGATGAGGCTCGATCAAATAAACTAAGAAATATATGACGTCCATTTGTTCAGCAAAATCATTTTATTTGCTGACAATTTCCCTTATTTAATATGAAGAATTAAATAGGGTTTATATTAAGATGGGTTCGGACAAGCTTCCTATAAGGGCAAGCCCCTGTAGTTAATTACATCTTAAATGACTGAAGTCACCTAAAAAACTCTCGATAAAAATCAAGAAACATTATCTTCAAGGAGGTCAAAGGATAGGACTTTTCAACGATATCGAACAAAGATGTGTGAAAGGGGAATGGTTCAAATTTGGAGCATTTTGTTGTAGAGTCCAATGGAGGAAGAACTAGGGGATGTCATAGATTCGCAGGAGAATCTCGGTGACTTCCCAGTCCATCCTGTTGTTTGGCTTCAGTTTTGAGGAGACATATTTGGGTGTTTCATCCTGCAAATTTTATTATTTAGGGCTTACATTCAAGTGAAATGATCGCACAAATAGCTTAGAAAATGTGAGGGTTTAGGTCGTGACAGACAACAACCTCAGAATCCTAAGACGAGTTAGGGCTTATATTGTACAGCAAAATGGTATAAAGGTCTAAAGATGAGGTGAGGATTTATGTTGCATAAGCAGAAAATCTTGAAGACCTATGGCTTGGTTGTTTAATTCTAAGGAAGGAAATGATTTAGCTTAGGAAGATAGGTTTTTGCTATTGAAGATGGCCGAGCTACCCACCATGCTAGCTCCAAGCTCTTTGCCATGAAGAGTTTAAGTTTTGTAGAGTGTCAAGTTATGATGTTCAATCAAGTTGCTCTATGGTTGCAATTCCTTAAAAATTTATTGGGGCAAGTTAAGAGTAATTTGAGCGACACCGGTTAGGATACTACAATTCCCTCATTTCAACACCACTATTTTCTATTGGACAAATGAATTCACTAAACTTAACTTAATGAGTTTCATACTTTCATTTAGACCGTAGGAAGCCTCGTTAGCAACTGTAGGTTACCTCCTCCGAGAGATTCCCGATCATCCGATAGAGACGCCTTAATTTAGTTGTAGTTGTAATTTTTGTGATATTTGTGACGAAATTTTGAGTTGTTTTATATTTTGAATGTTGTGAAAGTGATTTTTATCTTGATTGATTTTAATTTTGGCTTTGGGTTTTGGTTTTGTGGCTATCTTAACAGTTTTTGTTTTCATGCAAGGTGACATTGTTGTTTAGCATTGTAGTTTTATAAGCATAAAAAGTACAGTATGAAAGCACAAGAAAGACAACATTGTAAACTATAAAAAGCATACCTGGCGAGTCTTCTCATTCCACCACTTGAAACTCAAAATGCATTTAAAAGCACTTAAAAAAAAAACAAAAAATTAAGGTTTTAGTGATCTACCCAACCCTAGGTCATATCTTGGTGGGTCCCTATTAATTTGATTAAGGATGATTTTCTTAAGCAAAACATATTAAGTTTAGTAGACCTGCGATGTATCCAACAGATTTGGAAAAAGAAGCAAGTACATGCTTCCCTTTCACTGCCTGGTGAAAAGTATCGAGCTCTTTTTAAACTTATTATATTGCTTAATAACCTATCCAGTAAATACCTTTAATGCTTAATGAGCATTGATGTTTCAATTATCCCTAAGAGTAGGGTAATTATCACTTATAATTTAATTTGAGAATTATGTGGGTGAAGACCCTTAAAGGGGCAAGTTAATGTTGTCAAGACACTTAACCAACTCTTTAACTTGAGCTTGTAGTATTTTTAAAGATGTTCAATTTTTAATTACGTTCACTTTTCTAATCCTTATTTAACCAAATTTGATTTAGTCCAGGATAGTACTGAGCCCTTAAGATATTGGTAGATGTCTTAGTTATTTTTAAAAAGGTTGAATCTTAAGTGATGGTGATTCATTTTTTTGAAAGTCATTTGAGCATCAAATAGGGGTGTTAAATTAGTGAGTTATCAACACCCAAAATCATATCCCTAAGTCTAGGATCATTAAATTGACTAGACTTCCAAAGTTTAATAATTTAAGAAAATTACAAATTTGTCCTTTAATTGAAAGAAATGAGATTGGTTTCTACCATTTAATCCCTTGTGTTTCAATCATCAAAATATGTTGATTAGGATCAAAGGTTACCCATTTCCCCTTTCTTGAATTGAGCTTAAATGTTAATTAAAGCTAAATTTCTAAAATTACATCTTTTCCCCTTAAACTTTAATACTTCATAATTCATCAAATTTAATTCAAACGACATTGGAATTTTCATCCCACCTCACTCATGGGACAATGAAGTCATCAAAGGAGAAAATAAGATTTTTAAAATTTTAATTTAATTTATATATTTATTTATATGCAAGAAATAGGATTTTCTTAAAAAAAATCCTAACTTGACCAAGATTAAACCTAATCCTATGAAATTTTTTTTGGAGGTAGAGTTAAACTAGAGAAACACTTGAACCAAATTTCAAGATTTTTTGAGATCTATTTTAATTATTAGAATTATTCCAATTTCTACAGTATTTATTAATTATAAAATATTTTCAATGTAGAAAATTAAGTTTTATATTTTTATTAAATCTCTCTAAGGTCAAGAAACCCAGAGAAATAAATTTCATATATATTTTTTTATTTTTCCTTGAATTTTTAGAATTATTTTAGTAAAAATCTATTTTTAGCCTTTAAAAATTATTTTATGCTTCAAAATTCAATATCTTTACTTAGAAAATTAGTAAAAATATTCCAATTATTCCTAAGTGCTTAGGAAAAAAAAACTCAAATATTTTCATGAATTTTATTATTTTTTTAATTATTTAGATATTAAGGAAAGACTTAAAAATGGAATTTTTATTTTAATTACAAATTTATTTTTGCAAAAAATCCCTCTAATCACAGAGAACTCTCAAAACCAAGTTTAATAATTTTTTGAGTTATATTTTAATTATTAAAAATCATTTTAACGTTAAAAATGACATTTAACTTAGAAAATTAAAATTTTTTTGAGTTCGAGCTCCAAATATTTTTAAATTTTTATTGGGAGTTTTATGAACTTCAACTTATAGTGGAGATTAAAAACCAAGT
>NEWO01000486.1:67463-80489 GCA_003013225.1 Phalaenopsis aphrodite
GCGTTGAAAGAGTTCTCGACGTCAATCATATGGAATTTAGCAGTTGTTGCTAGTTCTCTAACCTTCATAAGCAATGCAATCGATCCAAGGTCTCTCTCTCCCTTTTGGTTGAATCCTGTTAGCATCATTTTATCGGTTGTAAGTTCTTGAGTTTTGATGTCCAAATAGGCTAATGTCTGTAGACTCATCAAATTGAGAGATGCTCCAGAATCTACTAAAAGTCTAGACAACAAAAATCTTCTGATGTTAACGAAGATGTAGAGTGGTCAGCGGTACCGAGCAGCAAGTCTTCATCTGTGAAGGTTACCCCAAGCTATTCTTTTAACGAACAAACTTCATCCGAGGATTTGCTGGCCAACTGGGCTAAAAAAATCTCTGGGTCAAGCAAGGTTGTAACTAGAGACTCTCTCATCTCCCTTGACAGGATTAGAGTGTTGTAGATGCTTAATCTGGCTAGCAACTTCCTAAGATGAGCTAGCACGTTATAATCCGCTTTGTATGATCTTCCAATTTTCTCTTGGTTATGTGGTTCTTCCACTGGTGGAGGTGGAGGTAGTTCTTCTCGAGTTATTATCTATTTTCCTTTATCTGCTGGAGCTTTTCTCGGGGGTAACACTCCCTCGCTCCTTAAGTTCACTTATGTAATTTCTTCTTCTTGGGATATCATTGTTGAATCTTCAGGTGTTTGTACTTTGTCGGAGAGATCTAAGTTGAGGATTGGTTCTTTACTCCCGACGCTGTCGTAGGCAGTATCATTGATGTCTTCTTCGGTCTTGTTAGCGAGCTCCTTGGACTCAATTACTATTTAAGGATCATTTTAGGAATCGAGATCGAAGCTAGATTGGTTAAAATTAGTTATGTTATCACCAAAAATAGTTAAAACATAGTCGAAATCACAATCATTATTTTCATAAAACCTCGGAGGGACAAAACGATAATCATACAAACTCAGGGGTTCGAGAATTTTCTTCCCTGAATTCGAGACAACTAATCTAGTAAAGGTAGTCCCTATCCTATCCCCCGTGCTATCAATCTTTGTAGTAGTGTTCTTCTTCTTCTTTGTCTTTGACGATGACAAATCTCCTGGCAAAATCTTCGTTTGTGGTTTGGCAAGCTGAAGACTTTGATCGGAAGATTATTTTGATGCGTTCTGGATTTGATTCAATATTTTCTTGGATGATTTGCTCCAAACTTCATTCCATCCATCTTTTCCGGTATATGTAAGAGATTTTTTTTTATGAATCTTGTATTTGGTTTAGGACCCTATTGAGCTTGTCCCAAGTCGTACTCCATCTATCTTCTCCAATATATGGATCAATCGAGGAGATTGGTTTGGCCAAAATCAAATTTATGGAACCTTTTTAAGTTCTTTTAAATATTCTTTCAGGATCATTATATTCCCTTCTTTAAGGTTCTTCTTGAGCCAATCCTTAAAGATGAAACATTCTTCTATAGTGTGCCCAAGCAACGTATGGTATGGGTAATAATTTGGTTGATCTTTCTTATTGACCTCTTCGAGTTTCTTTAGATCTGGTAGTATGAACTCAGGCTTCTTCATCAAACTTTTGAACATTTTGGATACGGCATCATCTTTGAAAGAATACACCGTTCTTTGTTGTTCTGCTAGAGATATTATCTTATTCCATATTCAAGGTGATTTTTATTGAGGCGGTTGCTGGTTGGGCTGACTACTTTGTTTCTGAGCATGATGTGATGAAGATTGGCAAGGATTTTCTGGATATATCTTCATTGGTTGCTTTTATTTGTCGACCGTTGCTACTATTCCAGACTTCTTATCAAATACTCTGGTTTCCTTGGATATCTTGCGAGAATCCATATGTTTGATTTCCTCTTGAAGATTGTTGGCTTTACTGAATAGCTTCTCGAAGGATTTGATGGTAAGTCCCTTGAGCATGAAAGCTACTGGCCCATAATTGCTTCTGAGTAAGATCTCAATTGTGTGATTGTCTTATAGCTGGGGTTGACACTTCATGCTAAGGTTTCTCCACCGCAAGATGTAATCCACTAAAGTCTCATTGGGCTTTTACTTTTCCAACATGAGTTCTCTTATAGAAACATGGTGTTGCGCTCTAGCAAATCTTTTCACAAATAATTATTCTAGCTCGATAAATTTCTTAACTGATCTTTTGGGCAAATCAACATACCAATCAAAATCAATCCCTGACAAGCTGTTAACAAACTATTGTAAGAGTAAAGCTTCATTATTTCTTGTGTTGGCATAACTGTCTCGGAAGTGTACTATATGTTGTTTGGGATTTCCAGTCCCATCGAATATCTTAAAGTTTGGGGCCACGAAACCCTTGGGAAAGGGTACGACATCAAATTCTTTCGAGTAAGGTTTACCCTTCAAAATCAATGCACCACCCTTAGATTGGGTTAAGGCTTCCCGAACTTGCTCAACCATTTGCTTAAATTCCTTCTCTAGCATGGCACTCAATGGAGAATCCTTCTTTGGTTGCTCATCTATGTTTTTTGGGGCAACTTCTCTTCTTTCATATATGATGTGTATGATTTATGGTTGGTTGTCCTCTCGAGAGGCTAATTGTGGTGCTTGTGATTTCCCTTGAACGGTGGCCATGGCGATCATGGCCGCGGCCAATTCTTCTATTCTTTTTTTCCAGTTGGTTGACTTGCTCATACCTAAATAAGATAGCCCTATACAGCTCATCTATGGTGTTCTCTTCAATGAGAGGTTGAGCATCGAATACAGATGTAGCAAAGCTGGTTTCAATAACATAGACATCCATGAAATCTTCTTCGAGGTAATCATTATAGTCAAAATCTTCATCATCATTATTAATGAAAGCTCTGTGTCCTTGAGCTAACTCAAAAATCTTGACTTTGAGCTTTTCCACTTTTTCTTCGATTATTAATTCTTTGACTATCTTAAGATCTGGGGGACCTTGTTGGACCTCCTCCTCTTGCTCTTCCATCACGCGACCAATTGCTGTGATAATGTCAGATACTTTAGAACCTTGCTTCATTCCATGTTTTTTCCCTGTGGGCTTACTAGACTATATCGGTACATCGAACTTGGGTATCCACACATTTTCCTTGAAGATGATGTCTCAAGATAGAGTGTCCTAGCAGAAACATCGGTATGTCAAAGGGAAGTATGCTCCTCCTAGTGTAGACCAACTACACTACTGGGCAATTTCTTCATCTTTTCCTTCAGAACTTTAGGAATGTCTTTGAAGTGGGTGATCAATAGGATTCTCGGGCCCAGTCTTGACTTAACCGATCGACAGCCTGTGGCCCTGGTAGCGGTAGAATCTGCGGTGACAATAGCAGTGTCGACTTTGCTTCTCAAGCGGAACCAAATGAGAATATGGGCAGATGGACTTTTAGTTGACTTCTGAGATCGTCTGCAAGATTTGATGTCCCTTAAAATTTCTTACTTCATACAAGGGGAAATTTCATGTCCCACTCGTTTAAGTAATTCATTAACTGAGCAGCCCTCTTTGGTAGCTAGTCTCTGAAAAACTGAAGTTACTCAGGTGCCAGAAGTATGTTTCTTTTCCTCCATAACCTGTTCATAAAGTGTTGGTAATGCGGCAATGATTTTCCGAATACTCTCATACCCATTGGTATCCATTAAAGGATGGAGTCTACTTCCACGCAGAAGTGGATATGTTTCTAGTAATCTTAATTCGTCTTGCTAGGTGTCATAGTGGCAAAAGTAGTCTTAGCCTTCTTATAAGAAGGGAAGTCTTGAAGACAGTTTAGATTGAAATCAGCATATGGTTCCTGAACTTATGGAGCGGTGGCTTTCATTATGACGAACGACGCTTTCCCGAGGATGACCTGGAACGTGGAAGATTAAGCAACGAGAACGGGTAAATTTTTCTGCTTTCATGTTAAATGCCACCTCTAAAGCGTGGCACTATTTTATTTCCTCTACTCTGTTACCAACTTATCACCATAGCGAGGTAACAAGTGATAGAGCTATTCTGAATTTCTGTATTCAGAATAATAGAAATATAAATGCAGGGAGAATCATTTTTAAGAATATAATGACTACAACAAGGAGTGAAACAAGTGGAGGTCTAGGACATCCTGGCCTTGTTTATGCACTTTGCCAACTTTCTGGAGTGGAAGCTGGAGGTGATGAGGAGTGGGTTTACCCTATGAAACCCATCAGTATAGCTTATTTAAAAACATATGAATCCCATGAAAAATGGAGAATTGGGAGTACGACTCAAGAACCTTCTACAAGTAGAGATGTCCCCTCGACAACTTATGACCTTCCACCTTCTAGTCCCCTACCCTAACTCACTGATGAATGAGTTGACCTTGCAGCAAAAAAGTATAGAATTGATAAATGAAAGGATTGAAGGTTTAGATTGTTGACATGATTATGACAGTGAGTACCTTCAGAGGCATTTAAATTTTGAGATATCTTACTACGAAGGCTAGGCCCGACAATACAGAGGTGAGCCTGATGTTACTTTTTCTGAGTGCCCCTGATCTACTCAGTATCAGCCCAATCCACCTGCTGATCAAGGAGACAAAGACATAGTTTGGGATTTTGATATCTAAATGTAATTGATGTACTTGTACTTTTATTTTTGTAATCTTTTGTAATAGAAATGAATGTTTGTGTGCATTTGTACTTTCATTTTTTTTGTTATGTTGTAATTGGATAATTTTTAATTTGTTTTATAATATTAGTGTAGTAGTTAAAATTTGCATATGTACTATAATGGATGTTGATTAGTACTTTATGAATTGTAATGTAATGTGATATTTATTTTGCATTTTAATTGTAATTGTCTTTTGTTTAGTATTGTAGATGTGATAGTGAATTGTTATGTTTTTTTAATGTTTTAGTTTTGTACTTATTTCAAAATTTTATTACCCAACAATTTCTCTAATGATTTATATGTGTAGAAAGCTCCTAATGTTACAGAACAGGTAAAGTAGAAATTTTGAGAAAGACTGCAAAAATTTCAGATTGATGAAAATGCCTAAAATATTGAGGTATGATTTATATTTAGAGTTTTTCTTTCCACCTATATAATTTTATATTTAAAAATTTAAGTTTGGGGGAGGGAAGAACAAGATTAACTATTAGATGTCCTCTACTTCAATAATTTCAAAAATTAATAATATGATTTTATGTAGTGATGTTAATTCAGGTAATTATATTTTGTAGGTATTTAAATATTATGGTAAATTTAAGGGAATTTTTTTGTAATGAAAATTAATTTTTTAGATTAAAGATATTTTAGTATAAGAGAATAAGATTATAGTTAACTATTTAAAGTAAAGGAAACTATATTTTGAAGTGTTAAGAATCTGGAAATTCATTTGAGAAGAAAAGATTAGGACTCAATAATGTAAAAGCTATGAAATATTTATAAGGTAAATGAAAGCTTTCAGTTTCAAATTTAGGGAAAGAAAGGTGATGTTCGAAATCATTAAAAGTTATCCAGATATAGTAATTCTCACTTGAAAAAGGAAAAAGAAAGGATTGACAACAATCCCTGAAAAGAAAAGAAAAATATATATGATTGAAAGCAATCCAAATGAAAAAAAGAAAAGAAAGAGAAAAAATATGAAGGTGAGGAGAAGCTTGAGGATATGCCTAATAAAAAATTGGCTTCACCGGACCAACCTAAAGGAAAAACCTAAATACATTCCTGAATTTATATTTATGAAGTAGATCTTTTACTAGTAGTGTTCTCACGAAGTTCATATCCATTGAATATTCTAAGTGACTTAATATTGTTATATATAGTCATTCTTGAAATGAATAGAAGACTAGAACTCTTAAACTTGATGATTAGATAATCTTGTAGCTACAGAGTTAATTTAATTACTTGAATTTTTTTTAAAAATCTCACTATGGTATTTATCTAAATCAAAATTATAGTATTTAAATTGAAACTTTACTACAATAGATCATAACTTTTATATAGTACTAAAATTACTTGAGGACAATTAATAGTTAAGTTTGGGGGATTTTGGCCAAAGGAAAATATGTTGAGATTTTCAAAACTATTTTATACTATTTTTGATGATATTGCACTTTAAAGAAAGATATTTTTGATATTTTCTTGAAGGAATGATGACTTAAGTTCATTGGAGCAAAAAGATGCAAAAAGGATCGAATTTGGAGAGAAAATGACCAAAATGTGAAGATTTAAACTAGGGCACCAACGGCGAGCCCAACGACACCGACGGCAGGCTTTTCCAGAAACTTCAGATTTAATTCAGTTAGAAGGCCCGCCGACGGCGCCCTCGAGGCTGCCGACGGTGAGATCGGCGGTTATGTCCAACAAGGCATTGGATGAGGATGAATTTTGGAGGGGGTGCTTAAGCAACTCTTGGGAAAACTCATCCACAACTTTAAAAGAAGATTTTGGCAAAAAATGGATGAGGTTCTAGAGGCTCTAGAGCTCTTGGAGGGGGAAGAGTGGTTGTTAAGTGTGGGAAAGTGTAAAGAATCTAATTTGTGAGGAATTCCTCGAGTGATTGTAATAGTGGAAGGAAAGTGAGAGATTTCTTCCTCCTTATCGCTTCAAAGAAGAATTTTGTGTGTTGTAAAGAAAGGAAGAGATTCAGAGGAACTTCGAGGAGTTTGCTTGGGGAGAAATTAGAGATAAGTGTTATTTACTTGTTTTTGTTTATTTTCCTTTGCTTTTATATATGAATTCCAAGTTTTGTTGTGACTTCCCCATGAGTTCTAAGTAGTTTTCTCTATCTTTCTGCTTGTCTTGAGATTTATGAAATGGTGATTTGAATTGGTTGAGCCATGAAAATGTTAAAGAAATTGTGATGATCTTTTCACTATGATCTTAATTTACTTTCAATCTGGCCAATTGATTTGTTAAAATATGTTGAGTTTTACAACTAAAGTGAAGATTACATCTAAGATTCAGGGAGTTCAAAGCCCTTGGAAGTTAGGAGCAAATAAAAAGGGAAATAAAATTATCGGGCGTAGAATTGGAGATTTTAGAGTGACAGACTAAAATCCCCAATTCGGTCCTATTGTTTGGGTGCTGAAGTGTAGATGTTAGCCCTCAGGCGAGGGGAACATGGGAGCTCCGAAGTGAGAGCTGGTATCCTCCCAGCCTACCCACAGATTCAGTAAAGAAGCATAGTATTAGTTAATGTTCTTTATGCCTAGACCAAAGGGTAAGGAATAGGTATGCTCCTATTTGACACAATACAATTTGAACTGATTCATTTATCCATTCCCTATAATTTCTTGACAAGGAGAAGGATGTTTTCTTAGATATTGAATATCACATTAAAAACCTTAATAATATAATTAGTTATTTAAGGTTATTAAAATTACATATTTATTTCAATTGTCTATTAGTGACAACTAAGCAATTTAAATTCCATTGTTGCGAATAAGTATTGCTTTTCTAAAATCTTAGTTTGTATTTCTAATATTACTCCCCGTGGGATTGATATCTAGGACTGTGTTAGAGCCCTATATTACTTGAGCGATACATATACTTGCGTTGATAAGTGTGACTTTTCCATTATTGAATATTTTATAGATACATCTTTATCGAATATATAACTGTTGTCAAGTTCTTGGTGTCGTTGCTAAGGAATTAAATCTTTTAGCAGCAGTATTAAATACTTGTATTTTTAAGCACATATAAAGTTGTTGTCAATTTTTTGGCGTCGTTGCCGGGGAGTAAACAAGAATCATAATTAGAGTAACTGACAAATTAGGATTATTAGAAAATTTTTACTTGAATTGCAACTTATTTTCATATTTATTTAACTATTTTACTGTGTACTTATTTCAAATTGTATGCGTAAATTTGGACTTGAAAATCTTATACCCTACTAATTGGAATTAGAACGCACTCTTAGAAAAATTAGAAGATTAAGAAGATAACCTAGAAATTCTGATACAATGGAAATCAACATGAACAATCAAGGAATAGAAAATGAACACCAACCTAGACCCCTACGAGATTATGCAAATCCTACAGCAGATGAAATTCACTCATCTATCCAAAATCCCGACGTAGCTGCTAATTTATTTGAGCTTAAACCTGCTATTATCCAAAATGGTACAAAAAATCAATTCAGAGGTACACCAAATGAAGATCCTAATTTACATCTCGCTAGTTTTTTTGAACTTTGTGCTACCTTTAAATATGACAGAGTTTCAATTGATGTTGTTAGACTTAGACTTTTTCCTTTTTCACTTAGGGATAAGGCTAAGATGTGGTTAAATTTGTTAGCATCAGGATCTATTAGAACTTGGGGAGAACTTTCACAGAAATTTCTATCCAAATATTTCCCTCCATCGAAAACTGCTAAACTTAGAAATGACATAACATCGTTGTGTCAGATTGATGGAGAGTCAATATATGAAGCTTGGGAGAGATTTAAACATCTTCTTAAGAAGTGCCCTCATCATTCGTTACTAGATTGGTTGATAATTCAAACTTTTTATAATGGATTAGTAGGATCACTTAGATCAATTATAGATGTTGCGGCTGGTGGTTCTTTAATGTCAAAACCTTTTGATGATGCTTATTCATTAATAGAAGAGATGACTACCAACAATTTTCAATGGCCCTCTGAAATGGTAAATCCTAAAAGAGTAGCTAGTATCCATGATTCTGATGCAATATCTATGTTAGCTTCGCAGATTGCTGCAATATCAAAGAAATTAAATCATTATGGAATGAATTATTCTCCAACGCCTACTATGATGGAAGAGAATTCATCCGAGTAATTTGTGGATGTTCAACCTTCATATGAGACTTTAAATGCTATTAATAGACCCAACAATCCTTATTCAAACTATTATAACCCTGGTTGGAAGAATCATCCAAATTTTAATTGGAAAAATAATTCTTCTGCAAATCAACAATGGGCGAACACCCAGTTAACCCTTTAGGAAATTCATCCAACCAAGGAAATGTTAATTATAGACCTTCTTATTCTCCAGGATTTAACAGTAACACTCAAATTAAGGAAAAGAAGTTGTCTATGGAAGAACTGATATTAAACATGGGTTAACAATTGCAAAATCAAGGAAATCAATTACAAATTCAAGGAAATCAATTACAAAACCAAGGAACTGCTATTAAGAATATTGAAAATAATTAGGGCACATCGCTATTGCACTTAGTAACCGAACATTAGGAAATTTTCCTAGTACTGTGGAACCAAATCCTAAAGATCAAGGAAAAGAACAAATCAAAGCGATACAATTACGAAGTGGAAAAGAATTGGAAACAAGAGTACAGAAAGAAAAGGAAACTAAAAAGAGAGTGGATACCGACAAAGAAAATGATCATGAGTACTCAGATTTAAAATATCCATTTACACCAATGAAAATTACTGTGGAGAAACCTCCACCACAGTTTCCTCAAAGATTGAAGCAACACAAACTGAATAAACAATTTTCCAAGTTTATAGAAATTCTTAAGAAATTAACGGTAAATATTCTCTTCGTAGAAGCTTTAGAGCAAACACCCAATTATGTGAAATTTATGAAAGAAATTTTGAACAAAAAAAGGAAGTTCATTGATAATAAAACTGTTTCATCTAGCGAAGTGTGTAGTGCAGTTTTTCAGAAAAAGCTTCCTGAAAAATTAAAAGATTCATGCAGTTTCACTATACTGTGTGATATTGGTGAAAAATTTTATGGAAAATTTTTATGTGATTTGGGAGCCAGCATTAATCTTATGCCTCTATTAATTTTCAAAAGATTAGGATTAGGAGAAGTCTCACCTACTTCTGTAACTCTTCAGTTAGCGGATCGCTCAGTTACATATCTTAAGGGAGCTATAGAAGATGTGTTAGTAAAAGTTGATAAATTTATTTTTCCTGTGGATTTCAATGTTTTAGATATGGAGGAAGATAAAGAAGTACATATCATTTTAGGGAGACCATTGTTAGCTACTGGAAAAGTTATGATAGATGTTCGAAAAAGGAGAATTAACTATGAGAGTTAACGATCAAGAAGTGACTTTTAACATTGTGAAATCTATGAAATACCTTACTGTTGAAAGACATAATGAATGTTTTCGCATGGAAATTAGTGAACATCAATTGAATGAACATTTTAAAGAATATTTTGAAGAAAAAGAACAATTTGAAGATAGTGATGAAGTTATTTTAGACGAAAAAGAAAATTAAGAATTAGATTATGTTTAGGAAAGATTTGAGATGCTGGATATTACATAAAATGCTGATAAGAATCTAGTTCCATCAATTATAAAACCACCTGAACTTGAGTTGAAAATTTTGCCTAACCACTTGAAGTATGTGTTTCTGGGAGACTCATCTGCATTACCTGTTATTATATCTTCAAAATTAAATGATTTGCAAGAGTAAAGACTTTTAGATACATTAAAAATATATAAGAAAGCTTTTGGTTGGACCTTAGCTGATATTAAGGGAATCTGTCCTTCGATCTGTATGCACAGAATTATATTATATGACCAATATAAACCAAGAGTTGATCCACAAAGGAGATTAAACCCAATGATGACAGAAGTAGTTAAGAAGAAAATTTTGAAATGGTTAACAATTGGAATTCTATATCCTATTTGAGATAGTGTGTGGGTAAGTCCAATTCACTGTGTTCCCAAGAAAGTAGGAGTGATTGTTGAAACAAAAGAAGATAATGAATTAATACCTATCAGACAAGTTACTGGGTGGCGTATTTGCACTGATTATAGAAAATTAAACACTGCCACTAGGAAAGATCACTTCCCTTTACCCTTTTTAGACCAAATAGTAGATAGACTTGTTGGGTACAAATATTTTTGTTTTTTAGATAAATATACCGGTTACCATCAAATTTATATTACTACTGAGGATCAAGAAAAGACAACATTTACTAGTCCTTTTGAAACTTTTGCTTTTCGAAGAATGCCTTTTGGATTATGCAATGCACTTACAACATTCCAGAGATGTATGATGTCCATATTTAGTAAGTTAATTGATAATGAATTGAAAGTATTTATGGATGATTTCTCTGTATTTGGAACATCATTTGACGCATGCTTAAATTATCTTGAAAAAGTTTTGGAGTTATGCGAAAAAACTAATTTGGTTCTAAATTGGGAGAAATCTCAATTTATGGTTGCAATAGGAATTGTATTAAGGCATAAAATTTCGGAAGATGGTATGGAAGCAGACTCTGCAAAAATTCAAGTTATATCTAAACTAACCCTCCTACTAATGTAAGAGAGGTTAGAAGTTTTCTTGGACATGTTGGTTTTTACAGACATTTTATTAAAGATTTTTCAAAAAATACTAAACCTCTATGCCAACTTTTAGAAGAGGACAAGAAGTTTGAATTTACTGAAAGCTGTTTAAATGCCTTTGAGTTATTAAAACAAAATTATTCACAACCCCTATTATAGTTTCACCTAACTGGGAGAAACCATTTGAACTGATGTGTGATGCTAGTGATTATGCTATTGGAGTTGTTCTTGGACAAAGGTATGAAAATATTTTTAAGGTTATATACTATGCTAGTAAAACTATTAATGATGCTCAAATTAACTATACTATTACTAAAAAAGAGTTACTGGCTATTGTGTATGCTTTAGATAAATTTAGATCTTATTTAATTGAGACTAGTTCTGTTGTGCACACTGATCACTCTGCTATTAAATATCTGGTGCAAAAGAAGGATGCCAAACCAAGGTTAATTAGATGGATACTTTTGATGCAAGAATTTGATTATATGGTGATTGATAGAAAGGGAACTGATAATCAAATTGATGATCATTTGTCGAAATTAGAAAATCATGAATTATCTAAAACTGACAATGAAATTACAGACAGTTTCTCTGATGAACAACTTTATAATATTAATGAGTGGAAAATACCATGGTATGCTGATATTGTTAATTATATTGTAAGTGATATTTTGTGACCTATGCTGACATTGCAACAACAAAGAAAATTCATTCATGATGCAAAAGCATATTTTTTGGATGAGCCTTATTTATATAAACAATGTAAGGATCTTATTATGAGGAGATGTGTGCCTTATAAAGAAATTGATCTAATCATTCTGAAATGTCATGATTCTGAATTTGGAAGACATTTTGGGATTGATAAAACTGCGTATAAAATTTTACAAGTTGTATTTTATTGGCCTACTATCTTTAGAGATGTTTATAGATGCAAAAAACTTATGATCGATGTCAACGAGTAGGCAATATATCTAGAAGAAATGAAATGCCTCTAAATTTCATATTAGAAGTTGAGATCTTTGATGTTTGGGGATTATATTTTATGGGACCATTTATTCCTTCATTTGTGAAGTTATACATATTAATTGCAGTAGACTACGTTTCAAAGTGGATTGAAGCACAAGCTTTACCTAGTTGGGATGATAAAAGTGTTTCAATATTTTTAATGAAAAATATTTTCACTAGATACGGAATGTCTAGAATGATTATCACATATAGAGGATCCCATTCAAAAAATAAATGCATTCAAAGATTGGCAGAAAAGTATAAAATTATTCATAGAATATGTACTGCCTATCACCCTCAAACCAGTGGGTTAGCTGAAGTTTCTAATAGAGATATTAAACAAATACTTGAAAAGACTGTAAACCCTATAGAGTAGATAAGTCCACTAGATTGGATACCACATTATGGGCTTACAGGACTGCTTATAAAAATCCTATTGGAATGACTCCTTATAGACTGATTTTTGGAAAGATTTGTCACTTACCAGTAGAATTGAAGCATAAAGCATATTGGGAGATTAAAGAATTCAATTATAATTTGAAAGATGCTGGTAAGAAAAGATTGTTACAATTGAATGAATTGGAAGAATTAAGAAATGAATCTTATAATAACGACCGAATTTATAAGGAGAAACTAAAGTTATGGCATGATTGGAAAATTAACCAGAAGAACTTTGAACCAGGACAAGAAGTTTTGCTTTGCAATACAATGCTAAAGTTATTTCCTGGGAAATTGAAGTCTCGTTGGTTAGGACCTTTACTGTGACTCAAGTTTATACTTACGGAGCTGTTGAAAT
>NEWO01000486.1:80899-94222 GCA_003013225.1 Phalaenopsis aphrodite
TTCTTAAGTTCATATTTCCCTTAAAAATGAAGCGAAACTCCACCAAATTCATTCATATGGCATCCAATTGCCCAAAAAATCCCAAAATGCAAGTGTTCAACCGGAGAAAGTTCACTAGTGCAGAAGCACAGCGAGTCTTCAACAAGGTACTAGCAAAGAAAAGATTCATCAAGGAATGAGGATTTGTAGATTGAGGATTGAATAGTCCCTCGACTGCAATTGAAGAAATGATCATGCGGCGAAGATGGGAAAACTTTTACACCTACCCGGATCAATGAATCATATATGATCGAGAATGTTCCTGTTTGCCAGTATTCAAACTTAGTCCTCACAAGAAACTAGATGAATGAAATTTACCAAATATTTAATGGAAGAAACTGAACACTGGGAAATGAGAGAAAACGGGTATGTTAGTTTTTCTGCAACACTCCTAAATCCCGTTTGAAACACTAGCACTTCTTCATTTCTGCAAAACTGTTACCGACAATGAAGATAGGTAAAGTTCTAAAGAAAGTGCTATTCTGAATTACTGCATCCAAATGAGACTGTCGATTGATATTGGATCAATAATTGTGAATTCCATTTTGGGTCTGATCGTTCATGGATCTACTTTGGGCTTGGACACCCTTCCACAATTTTCTCACTTTGCATTCAGTTCCAAGTATCCTATGAAAATTGGGAAAAGGTACTTCTACCTTGGAAGCCTTTGGACCCAACTGTGAGATTCCCAGCCTATGAAGATGAAAATGGTATGATTATTATGGTGGATCAATCGTTTCAGAATTCACTGCCTATTCAACCTTTAGTTCCAGACAAGACTCTGGTGATCATGCGCAGAATCAATAAATTGGAGAAGGAGGTAAAAAATGTCATGAATGCAATTAAAAATATCTTTTATTTCTCTGATCATCTAGACTGTAGGATGAAATAACATTTTTCTTACTCTGGACATATAGAAAATAATTTGATACGGCTGATGAAGAGGATGAAAATGATAGAAGAGGATTCAACTGAAGAATTTCCATACCGACCCTTCTATAACCTCTTCCTTCATGTGCAAGCAATGGGTGATCTCAAAGGAGAATCTAGAACTAAATCTGATGAATAGTATGATTATATTGCTACATGTCTGTCTATGTGTGTAATTTTATTTGAATTTTGCATTTGCTTTGCTTTAGAATTATGCTTTTAGATCTCTGTATAGTTGAGACTAAGCATAGGATGTTTGTTTTCAGCATTTTTGAGTGTTGTGGCTTGGATTATGATGTTGAATTAATGTAATGAGGTTGAGAAAATACAAAACTTAGGTGTGTTATGTAACGTATATTGTAACTCTTGGAATTTATATATAATTGTGATGTTTTGCGTTTTGAAAGTTTATTTATGATAAGTACATCATTTAATCACCTAAAATTATGTCTATAATGATTGAATGGATGTCGTTGAGGCTTGAAATTGATCAAAATCGCAAAAATTTGGTAATTGAACCAAATCAATAGAGCCCGCCGACGGCGCCCTCGACGCCGCCGATGGTGGACTTTTCCTGAGACTTAGGATATAATTTCAATAGAGCGTGCCAACGGCGCCGAAGACCCCGCCGACGGTGAGATCCCAAAAAAACACCTTTAACCGCGATTTTGACCAGTCAACTGCCACTATTCATCATCTCCTTCCTCTGAAAAATGTAATTTTTGACGTAAGACTTGAGAGATCTTAAATTTAGAGGCGATTTCAAGGCATTTAGACACCGGATTTGATCATCACTTGGTAAGAGCTTCACTACAAACTAAAAATATTTGATTTTCACCATGGATTTCTTCTACATTTGGGAGATCCAAAAAATTTGAGAAGGTAAAGAAAACATTGGGAAGAAATTCATGGAAGTTAGTTTTGAACTCTTAGAATCACTCTTGGAAGCCATTATTTGCATATTTGAAGTATATTTTGGAATTTTTCTATAATTGTGATTAGATTGAAATGGCTCCACGACAAAAGAGATGACTTGAGTTCGACGAGTCTCGCTTCGTCAATGCGAAGGCTCAATCAAGGTTTACTTCAGTGTTTGAAGGAAAGAAGTGTATACAAGATCGAGTTTTTAAGAGTCCGGGAGGAGAAATTGAACGCGTTATTACCGAGCGGAGGTGGGAAAACTTTTGTTACACCACTAATAAGGCTGCTACAAATATTGCGAAAGAATTCTATGCCAACGTGTTCAAATACGTGGATTTCCAGTTGAATTTAATGCCGTCTGCATTAGCACCTTTTATGAAGTCCCAGACTCTTATAACTGCCATTATGAATCCTTGAGTACAATGGAAGGCCCACTGAATGATGTAATCAACTTTCTTACTGATGGGAAAGGAACGTGGAAGATTAAGAAACGAGAATAGGTAAATTGTTCTGCTTCCATGTTAAATGTCACCCCTAAAGCGTGACACTATTTTATTTCCTCTACTCTGTTACCGACTTATCACCATAGTGAGGTAACAAGAGATAGAGCTATTCCGAATTTCTGTATTAAGAATAACAGAAATAGAAATGTGGGAAGAATCATTTTTAAGAATATAATGACTACAGCAAGGAGTGAAACAAGTGGAGGGCTAGGACATCCTGCCTTATTTATGCACTTTGCCAACTTTCTGGAGTGGAACCTGGAGGTGATGCGGAATGGGTTTACCCTATGAAACCCATCAGTAAAGCTAATTTAAATACATATGAATCTCATGAAAAATGGAGAACTGAGAGTTGGAGTCAAGTACCTTCTACTAGTAGAGATGTCCCCTCAACAAGTTAAGACCTTCCTCCTCCTAGTTCCCCTACCCTAACTGACTTGATGAATGAGTTGACCTTGCAGCGAAAAAGTATAGAATTGATAAATGAAAGGAATGGAGGTTTAGAACGTCGACCTGATTATGATAGTGAGTACCTTCAGAGGCATTCAAAGTTTGAGATAGCTTACTACAAAGGTCAGGCGTGCCACTACAGAGGTGAGCCTGATGTTACTTTTCCTGAGTGCCTCCGATATACTCAATCAGCCCAATCCACCTGCTGATCAAGGAAAAGAAGACATAGTTTGGAATTTTGATATCTGAATGTAATTGTTGTACTTGTACTTTTATTTTTGTAATCTTTTGTAATATAAATGGATGTTTGTATGCATTTGCACTTTCATTTTATTGTTATGTTGTAATTGGATAATTTTTAATTTTTGTTATAATATTAGTGTAGTAGTTAAAATTTGCATGTGTAGTATAATGGATGTTTATTAGTACTTTGTGAATTGTAATGTAATGTGATGTTTATTTTGCATTTTAATTGTAATTGTCTTTTATTTAGTATTGTGGATGTGTTAGTGAATTATAGTGTTTGTTTATTGTTTTAGTTTTGTACTTATTTTAAAATTTCATTACCCAACAATTTTTCTAATAATTTATATGTGTAGAAAACTCCTAATGTTACAGACTAGGTGAAGTAGAAATTATGAGAAAGACTGCAAAAATTTTAGAATGATGAAATTCCTTAAAATACTGAGGTATGATTTATATTTAGAGTTTTTTTTTCCACCTGTATCATTTTATATTTAAAATTTAAGTTTGGGGGAGGGAAGGAAAAGATTAACTATTAGATGTCCTCTATTTCAATATTTGCAAAAATTATTAATATGATTTTTGTAATGAAAATTAATTTTATAGATTAAAGATATTTTAGTATAAGAGAATAAGATTATAGTTAACTATTTAAAGTAAAGGAAACTATATTTTGAAGTGTTAAGAATCTGGAAATTCATTTGAGAAGAAAAGATTGACACTCAATGATGTAAAAGCTATGAAATATTTATAAATTAAAGGAATGCTTTGAGTTTCAAATTTAGGGAAAGAAAGGTGATGTTCCAAATCATTAAAGTCTATCCAGATATAGTACTCCTCACTTGAAAAAGGAAAAAGAAAGGATTGACAACAATCCCTGAAAAGAAAAGAAAAATATATAGAATTTAAAGCAATCCAAATGAAAAAGAGAAAAGAAAGAAAAAAAAATGAAGGTGCGGAGATGCTTGAGGATATGCCTAATCAAAAATTGGTTTCACTGGACCTACCTAAAGGAATAACCTAAATACATTCCTGAACTTATATTTATGAAATATATCTTTTACTAGTAGTGTTCTCATGAAGTTCTTATCCTTTGAATATTCTAAGTGACTTAATATTGCAACATATAGTCATTCTTGAAATGAATAGAAGACTACAACTCTTAAACTTGATGATTAGATAATCTTGTAGCTACAAAGTTAATTTAATTACTTGAATTTTTTCTGAAAATCTCACTATGGTATTTATCTAAATAAAACTTATAACATTTCTGAATTGAAACTTTACTACAATAGATCATAACTTTTATATAGTACTAAAACTACTTGAGGACAAACAACAGTTAAGTTTGGGGGATTTTGATCAAAGGAAAATATGTTGAGATTTTCATACATATTTTAGACTGTTTTTGATGATATTGCACTTTAAAGAAAGTTTGGGAGATTTCACAGTCTCCACCTTGGTATGAATAGAATCGCCCATAAGATATCTGAAAGGCGTAGAAAGATAACATTTATTTAAGGCATAGAAAACGTGAAAGATGGGTAGTTTTGCTTCCATCTCTAAATCAGGGTCTGGCTAGGGTTGCTGCAAATTTCTGTAAAATTTGATTGTTATGGTGGAGAAAACAACTTAAAAATATGTTGTAGGAATTATAATTTCTTTTTCAGAAAATCAAACAATAGCTTTTGTAGTCACCACACTTTAACAGGTTGGGTTAAAAGGAGCGAATTTGGAGCGAAAAGGACCAAAGTGTGAAGATTAGAACTTGGGCACCGACGGCGAGCCCAACGGCGCCGACGGTGGACTTTTCCCAAGACTCCAAATTTAATTCACTTAGAAGGTTCGCCGACGGCGCCCTAAAGTCCGCCGACGGCGAGATCGACAGTTATGTCCAACCATGCATTGGATGAGGACAAATTTTAGAGGGGTGCTTAGGCAACTCTTGGGAAAATCATCCACAATTTTAAAAGAAGCTTTTGGCCAAAAATGGAGGAGGTTCTAGAGGACCTAGAGCTACTGGAGGGGGGAGAGTGGTTTTTAAGTGTGGAAAAGTGTAGAGAGTCTAATTTGTGAGGAATTCTTAAAGAGATTGTAAGCGTGGAGGGAAAGTGAAAGATTTCTTCCACCTTACCGCTTCAAAGAAGAACTCTGTGTGTTGTAATGAAAGGAAGAGATTCAGAGAAACTTTGAGGAGTTTGCTTGCGGAGAAATTAAAGAAAAGTGTTATTTACTTGTTGTAGTTTGTATGACTTTACTTTTACATACGAATTCCGAGTTTTGTTGTGACTTCCCCATGAGTTCTGAGTAGTTTTCTTTGTCTTTCTCCTTTCCTTGAGAATTGTGAAATGGTGATTTGAATTGGTTGAGCCATGAAAATGTTAAAGAAATTGTGATGATCTTTTCATTTCGATCTTAATTTACTTTCAATCGGCCAATTGATTTGTTAAAATATGTTGAGTTTTACAACTAAAGTGAAGATTACATTCAAGATTTAGGGAGGTCAAAGCCCTTGGATTTTGGGTGCAAATAAATATGGAAATAAAATTATCGGGCGTAGAATTAGAGATTTTAGAGTGACAGACTAAAATCCCCAATTCAATCCTATCGTTTGGGTGTTGAAGTGAAGATGTTAGCCCTTAGGCGAGGGGAACGTGGGAGCTCCGAAGTGAGAGCCGATATCCTCCCAATCTAGCCGCAGATTCAGTAAACAAGTGTAGGATTAGTCAATGTTATTTATGCCTGGACCAAAGGGTAAAGAATAAATATGCTTCTATTTGAAACAATACAATTTGAACTGATTCACTTTATCCATTCACTATTATTTCTTGACAAGAAGAAGGATGCTTTCTTATATATTGAATATCACATTAAAAACCTTGTTAGTATAATTAGTTATTTAAGAGTTATTAAAATTTCTTATTTATTTCAATTGCCTATTAGTGACAGATAAGCAATTTGAATTCCATTGTTGCGATTAAGTATTACTTTTTTAAAATCTTAGTTTGAAGTTCTAATATTACTCCCTGTGGGACCGATATCTAGGACTCCATTAGAGCCCTACATTACTTGAGCGATAGGTATACTTGTGTTGATAAGTGTGAATTTACTATTATTAAATATTTAATATATACATCTTATCGAATCTATAACTGTTGTCAAGTTCTTGGTGCCGTTGCTGAGGATTTAAATTTTTGAGTAGCCTTATAAAATACTTGTATTTTTAAGCATATATAAAGTCGCTGTCAATTTTCTATACTAAATATTATACATGTTAATAACAAATTTTTGGGGAAAAAATATTTAAAGAAGCTAAACTTTATTTATTCTCAGTAGCTTACATATATAATTGAAATCACTTTAAAATGACTTGTGGTATGTGGTGTTACCTTTAGGGTACTATAATTTTGATTTTATGGGTGTTATAGAAGACTTAGTTGAAATTTTTGGTGAAAAGGACTGTGCTAGAGTTAGCGTATTTGGTATGAGGTAATATGAATATTATTTTATTTAGAGTAGGAACAAATTGTACGTTTGAAAAACTAGGATTGTTAGATTTATACTTTGAAAGAATTTGGACTATTAAAACTTATTTTCGAATACTTACAACTTTCAACTGGAGGAAATTTCTGAGCTTTTAACTTTAGGAGGAGGATAATGAAATTCAAAACTATTTAAGATCTATTCAGATAAAGTAATCCTCACATAAAATGCTAAGGATTAAAAATATCCTGAAAGATAAAGTAAAGAAGGAACAAAGAAAAATAGAAAAAAAAGTGAGGAAAAGCTTGAATCTTCTTAAAGAAAAAGACTTCGATACAAACCTAAACTTGTTTTTATTCCAAAAACTATTAGCAATTTATGAATAAAGTGCTTAAATTCTGATTTTATATGTTCTAGAAATCCAAGTTTGACAAATTACAATTATTTTTGAAGTAGATAGAAAATCAAGATTTCTAAGTTAAATGTTAAATATGTTTATACCTTGTCCTAGCTTGTTTCAGTAGAATTTCTCCTAGGTTGCACAATGACATTCTTGAGGAAAAAATTTTAGCAAATCTTAAAGAAACTGACAAATTTAAATCAACAAAATCAGTTTTTAAAGTTGTAGTATTATTTGTATATAAGTAATTTTTAAGTTTGGGGGTTTCGATATGTCTTCTAGCATGCTTAATTTCCTTTACTTTTTGTACTTATTTTATTTAATGAAAGCAAACTTTAAATAAAATTACCTCCATGTTTTCATTGCATGTATAACAGGCAGGATGATTGGAGTAAATTGGAGTAAAAACAGTGGTAATTAGAGCAAATGGGGTTGCTAGCAGACTAGCACCTAGGCGCCACTTTCTAGGCACAAAGGCGCGTCCCCGTAGCACCTTGGTGCTACTTTCTAGCACCTAGGCGCCAAAGTTTTAAAAGTAAACTGAGAAGATGGCACCAAGGCACCGCAGATTGGGCGCTAGGTGCCAAAATTGTTTGAGGCAGTTTTAGCATGAACCTGGGGGTTATTTGATGGATTTAGGCGCTTTAGAAGAGCACTTTTATCAACATTTAGCATTTACAAGTCCAAAAATCCTCCAAGGATGCTAGAAGGACATAGGTAGGTGTATGAATTGTAGAGTAAACCTATTCTTGAGAGATTAGAGGTGAATTTTAGTGGATTCTGTAATAGATTTGTTTCAACATTTTTATCAACATTGCAAGGATCAGTGGAAGTCTTTGTTGGAGGGATTTACATTTCTTTAATTATCAGGCAGCCCATCTCTCGCAACAAATATCACAATTGATGACAAACTACACCAGCATTAGTTCAAGTGCCTACACTGCTCTCCATGCATACCCAACAAAAACAAATGTTATCAAGCTAGTAGAATCAATTCCAAAAATTTTTTAGGGCATGCTACTATACTTATTTGCAATAAAACTTTTTGAGGATCGAAACAAGTGAGAGGCTTTCTTCACCCTACTTCCTGGATGGAAGATCCATTACCTCTGTTATTTTTTAGATAATCCAACTAGTTAGATGTCATGAACATGTTGTTTTTAGTTGTTGGTACTATGTCAGAGTGATTATCTGTAGTATTTGACATTTTTGTTGTAAACTATGGCTTGTGTGTATTATTTTTTTACGTTTGATTATTTCTGGACTTTTTTTGTTTTAAAACTTTTATTGCGCACATTTTGAGCATTTACCTGAATTGAGGATAACATTTTCTCTTAAAATAAATTTAACATTATTCTTTCAAACAAATGGAGCCACACAATGAGGAGAAGTTTATAGAGATAGTTGAGAAAGCTACAATCATTACCAACTCAGCTTGTTTGATTCATGAGTACTACTGAAGACACGTTTGTAAGACACCTTTCATCTCATCACCATAAGTGGGTGACAAATGGGTTGATAAACTAATGGAAGCTCATCCAAGCTGCATTCACATCATGTTTTAGATGTTAAAAGATATTTGTAGTGATTTATTAGATGAATTGCAATTCAAATATGGTTTGCATGGTTCTTATTTATTTAAATCCTGAAAAGTCATAGTTATCACCGTCTTCATTATGTCTTATAATGAGTCCATTCATGCAGCTTCTAAGCATTTCTAACACTCTATAGAGACTATCAATAGGTACTTCCATGTCGTGGTTAACTCTTGTTAAAATGGCTATGGACGTCGTCTATCTAAGGTACATGCCTCTTTCAAAGGTATTCATCTCATTCTCTATTGGTTCTTCAATTAATTAAAGGAATGTTATAAATAGCTTTAATTGAGTTGTTTTTATAATAAGGTTAGAAAAGGAGAAATTAATGTAACACATGTTGACATGTGCATGAGGAATAAGGAAAGGATATCCTATATTGATAGGTGCGGTGCTGCTACAAAAAACATATTATCAGTATGTGACTTCAAATGTGTTTCATATTCATGATGGTTGTTATTTAAATTTTCACACGACAGAAGAATATTTAAATTTACAACACGGTGGCCCTAATGCAAATTCTTGATGCCTCCTCAAGGTGGTGCCTTTAATTAATCTGCCACAATTATATTTTTGTTTGAACTTATCTAGTAATGTTATTGTTATTCAAGAAAGTATCTTCTTGTAAATTTGGGATATATGCTGCAACAAAATTTTTTGAAGTCATTTCCCGACACGAGATATCACATCCCTGATTTTGAACTCCGCAGCCAAGTGATAAGATGAAGGAATGAGTTTTTCAAGAAACGACACTCAACATACACCATGTTATTGAGCAGATGATAGGTATATAAAAGAAGAAGTGGGTCATACTCTCAGGTATGCCTACATATTCTTTAAACAAACAAGTCAAGATAGTTGTAGCAACAACTGTGCTCCATAATTTTATAGGGAGACATCCATCCCAAGATAATATTGAATTCAAGGTCTTAGATGAAGATCCTAAGTGCATGACTGAGGAAGCTAACCAACATCAAGCCAGACCTTTGAAGCCAGAAGGGGAATTAGAATGTTCGAGTACAACACTTCTGAGAGAGAAGGTGCTGAGGAGATACTACAGTTGAGAGAGGAGATTACTGATGCTTTGTTGAATATAATGAGCTTACTTATGTCACATCACCTAGTGATGTGTAGTTGATGATTCATATTTCATCTTCAATTATTTATTTGGATGCATTTTTTAAAAATATATATAGCAAAATGTGTTGTACCTTTATTTTTTTTGTAGTGATAAACATTAATTCTTAATTTTAAGACTGCTAATATATTTTTAGAATTTCTCGATTGTTATATCAACTAAATTTTTTTAAATAAAAGAAAAATGTAATAAAAAAAAAAAAAAATATGAGCTCAAGATCCTCAAGTAATTCAAAAGTTTCACTCTGTATTTGTGGCAACAAGTGTGTTCAGTACCAATCCAAAAGAGGAAGTAACTATGACAAAAGATTTTTTTCATGTCACAGAAACAGGGCTCCTACATCTTGCGACAAATTTTGGTTAGTTGATGACAATAATGAGGGACCTCTAGCCTGTGATCAATCGAGGAGAGATGTAGAGAGGAAGAGAAGATTGTCTCAAAAACTTGATCTATAGAATTTCAAGTTAAACATCATCCTAGGCTTGTTGATTACTGACACGCCTAAGAATAACCCATTTTTTATATATTTTGTATGCTCAGTTTTAATGATTTTTAATGATATTACACTTTAAAGGAATGTATTTTGCATATTTTTTGTTTTAGGTACAAGAAATGAACTTTTGGAGAAAATGAAGCAAAAATGGTGCAATTTGGAGTAAAAACGAGCAAGAAATAAAATTTTCACTTGGCACATTTCGATGTATTTCTATGTTTAATCTACTTTACATTTCTCACATGTTTTGGAATAAAAATACACTTTAAAGAAAGATCATTTTCAAGCTTATTTTGTAGGAATATCTGTTAGGAACAAAACGCAACTGAAACGAAGAAAAACAAGGCCAAACAGAGCAAAATGGTGGAGCTGCTGCAGGGTGGCACCTGAGGCGCCAAAATCCAAAGAACAGGCACCTCTGCTGCTAGAACTGGTTCCAGAAGCGCCAGAGACGATATAAGACATCTTAAGATGGTTCGAGATGAATTTTTACCTGGTTTTGAAGGCTCCAAATTATCCAAACGCCCCATAAAGTGATTCAATGCATCTAGACACTTTGGAAAGTTATTTAATGAAGGGATATGTCTCTTGAATGAATGGACATGTGTTTTTGTATTCAAAAGGTTACATTTGGAGAGAATTTGGGATGAAATTTTGAATTCTTTTTGAAAGGAGGCAGCCCCTAATTAAGGAGAGGAGTCTAGGGCATGACTGTGGCGTGAGAGTGAGAGGAAGGCTTTGGTGAAGAGAGGATGTTCTTCTAGGATTGTAAGAGGAGAGGGAAGGTGGGAGATTTTTTCTTCATTGCATATCTAGAAAAGAATTGAGTGTGATTATAAAGAGATAAAATGCTTAAATGGAACTTCTAGGGATTTGCTTGTGAAGGAGTGTGAGATAAGTTGTGTTCTTTTCTTTCTTTGTTTTGTAAACTTTTTTATATATATGAAATTTGTGTTTTGTCGTATCTTTCTCATGAATTCTGAGCATTCTTCTTTATTCTTATCCCTACAATGAGATTTGGTTTTGTGAAGAATTTATTTTGTTTTATATGGTTTTCAATATAAATAATTTATGATGATTCGAACTCTGATCATCATTTACTTTTCGATTTGGTCGATTGAAAGCTTAAAATTTTCTTAGAAACATAAAATCCGAAAAGGCTATGTTTTATTACAACATGGTAAGAGTCACATTCAATTATATAGGTGAAAATATAATCCATGAGGTTGAGTACGAATAAATCGAAAAATATACTTTGTTGGACGCATGATTGGAGATTTTAAGGTGACAGAATAAATTTTTCAATTTGGTCCAGTTGATTGGATACTAATGTAAGATTGTTAGCCCTCAAGCGAGGGAGAAATGAGAGCTCTAGAGTGAGAGCCGGTATCCTCCCAACGTAACCACGATGTTAGGGATCAAACTCTAGATTACTCATTGTTTTTTATGCACTTGAAAGAGGGTAAAAAATAGAATTGCTCCTATTTGACACAATACAATTATAAATATATAATTTTAATTTCTTCACAATCCATATACTCATTGTAAAGGGGAATGATGTTTTCTTAAATTTGAACACTTCGTCACAAAAACTTTATTTAATTTTCATAATTTTACTTTTGAAGTTTAACAATTGTTTAGTTATCTTAGTACTTTTAATTACTTTTTATTGAACATTTACTCAATTTCTTTAAATTTGAATTTCGTACTTACAATTTGAAGTTTGAATTTTGTTTTACATTTAGTCATAAGAATTTATTCATAAGCATTTTCAACTTCCCCGTGGAATCGATATCTAGGATTCCAGTAAAGCCCTTTATTACTTGAGCGGTATATATACTTGTGTTATTATTACGGGTTTTGCAGTTTAAACATTTTAAAAGATAAAATTATTTTTACTAAATTTATTTTTAATTGGATTTGAATTGCATATTTATATTAGTACTATCGTGTGTGTGTGTTTTGCAATATTGAAAAATATTTACAAAAATATTACACAACAAATCTGCGCATCAAAGATTCTAACGAAGGACTTTCCGCCTAACGAAAGAGATTTCCACCGGTGNNNGACTCTTATGAAGGACATCGACCCCCGGAGGAGGACTCCGATGCAGAACTTTTCCACCAATGGAGAACTCTGATGAAGGGCATTTCCCCTTGTGGAGGACACTAACGAAGGATGTTTCCCCCCAACAGATGAGTTCGACAAAGGACATTTTCCTTCGTACTGCCATCGGAATCTGACGACTATTTCGATAGGAAAATCTCAGAACGACAGGTCCAATGGACAATAACATAGCCAACAGAAACACCAACACACGAGACTAGGATATCATGTACTTCCCTTTTAAAGCAAGGGTAATATTGTAATATGCTTTTTGACCCTCTTATCATCTATAAATAGGAGGGCTCTTTCATATAAAGACAACATTTATTGGCTCCTTCCACTTATAACATCTATATTTTGTGGAATAAAGTAGGTCCACGAGCCCTGGAAATACCTTTATTCACTTTGAGGAGCAAGCATTCCTCTTCTTTTCCCGCTCTCTCTTTCTTTCATCGGTCCAATGCTTTATTCATTGGACACGATCTACCTGAGAGATATAGATTCAACAAATCTTATTCGCGAGCTTTAAAAGATATTGTTCAAGAATACAAATGAATCGAACAATGAGGTGTTCTAGCTTGTTCTTATAACAACCGAGCATATATAAAAGTGTTGAAACTTGTTCAATTAATTAATCACACGAAGATAAACAAGTTCTTATCAAGTCGAGTTACTAATAGCTTATCATCTACATAGTTCATTTGCAACCGTACCCTTCACTTGTGTCGCTTCATTCTCTCAAGTATTTCAAAATTTTTATTGAATTTGAGATATATAATAATAATAATAATAAAACAGCGCCTCAATCATTTAATTTACATGCAAATAAAAAACATATATTTTTTAAATGAAAGCATTTAATCTTGTTTCAGTTTTCCAAAATATACAATTAAGTAGTTGAGAATTTCATCCTCATTTTATTAATTTCCCTTTCACGACAAAATATTATATTTACCAATTTCTTTATATATATATATATATATATATATATATATATATATATATATATATATATAATTTT
>NEWO01000486.1:102311-124916 GCA_003013225.1 Phalaenopsis aphrodite
TCTTAGAGGTCTAAACTTTTCAGCATTTTGATTATTTTGATTTGTCATTTCTTCAAAATTTTCACTAATTTTTTAATTTTTTAAAATTTTTTAATAGTTCTTTCTAATTCAGAATTATAAGGCCCAAGTCCTATGGAACCTGAACCATACATACATTACTATAAAATACATAAAATAAAAATAACTATAACAATAAAAATAAAAACATACAAACAAGAATTTTAAATAAAAACAACACTACAATATTCCTATAATAAATCTTAAAGTTTAAATAAGAATTTTGTAAAAATAGAAATTTTGTTTTCTAAAAACTTTTTGAAAATTTTGTAATTTTCACCGACAACGGTGCAAAAAACTTGATGCCGATTCTTCGGTATAAATGTTTATTGCGATGTATGTGATTATATGCTTAATTTCCTTAATAATGATTATTATTTTACATCAAAGCCAAAAACTTGATCCCAAGCAAAATCTTGGTAAATTTTCCAATATGAAGTAAAGAATAATATAGTTATAATATTTAAATATGGGATACCACACAAGTATACGTATAATTATCGAGTAATATAAGTTTTTTGATTAAGACCCGAATATCGAACCCACATAGAAAACTGGCAATATGCACTTTAGAAAACAAGAAAGTTTATATCACAAAAATCTACAGCAAAATATTTTGACTTAAATTAAAGATGCTCTAATAGGAATGAAAATTCAATTTTTTTTGTAATTTTTGGATTTATGAAAATATAGTAAGCAACTAATCAATTTAACTAAATATTTGTAAGTAAAATATTTTTTTCTTATCATGAATCAGTAATAAGTATAGAAATTATGTTGTGAAAGTATGTTAAATGTGTTTTGTCAAATAGGAGCAATAATATTCTTTACCCTTACTAGAGATGTTATAAAGAACATTGCATAATTTATAGTTTGAATAGACTTGAAGATCAGTTAGCTAAGGAAGATACTAGCTCGCACTCTATAGTTCCCTCTTCTCCCTCCATCTGAGGGCTAACATCTCGTATCAAAACCTAAAACTATAAATCAAATTGGGGGTCTTAGTCTGTCATTCTAAAGTCCACTAATTCTACACCATTGAAAAGTTTATTTCCCTATTTATTTACACTAAATCCCATGAACTACACTCTCATCCATGAAATCAATATGTGATTGTAACCATTTGTTGACTGAGAAAATACCATCTTGGATCTTACATGTTCTCACAACATGTATTAACATCTTAATTGTTCAAATTAAGAATTAAATGAAGTGCAAGGTTTCAAATCTTCACAACTTCTTCCAACATTGAAGTCTAATACGTCATACAAATTCCTTTAAATACTTAGTTAATTATCATTTTAAGGAAAAAGATAAAGAAAATTACTCAGAATCCATTGAAAAAATACAATCATAGATGAGTTTAAAAGTAGAAATCATGCTCACAAACAAGAAATTTAAATTAAAACCAAGTGTAGTAATAAAGATAAACTCTTATCTTAATTCCTCTCCACCAAATGTCTTGAAGTTCCTTTGAATTCTCTTCCTTCACTCACAATACAAAACTAACACTCAAAATAAAAAGAAAGTGACCGGCGGTGGCAGTGACTACTTGGATGAATGATGGCTCTAATGGATGATGACTGACCTATTCTCTTGATGATCAATGTCTTCTTTAATAAAAATCTAAAAGGTGCATTGGTGTATCTTTAAAATGTGTCTCATTCAATGAATCTTCTAGAAGTTCCTTCTTTCAAAAGGCATTGAATGAATATTCATGTCCATGATCTATTTCCCAAATTTTTACCAAGGGTTGTCTCAAACACCTCTTCAAAAATTTGTCTAAATTCTTTGAATCATCCAATAATTACTTCTGGCGCTTAAACGCGGGGTACCTGGTGCTTAGATGCAAGCCTCTGACGCTTAGACTCCTCAGTTCAATTTTGCACCTTCATCATTTTTGCTCCAAATTTAACCCTTTTTTCACTCCTTTTAGCATTTTTCATCTATTTGATTGTACCTGAAAGAAAAACACACACAATTAAAGTGCAATATCTCAAAAATAGGCATAAAAATGTGTATAAAAACACTATATTATATGTGTTACAGGTCACTTAAAGAACCTTTTCAAAATTCATCCAAATTCATTGAATGTTGGTAGAACCGTTTCTAGTCCCTATGCACCAAACCATCATGCCTAGGCACTAGCCATCGAATCTCCCTAGCGCGTAAGCGCCAGGTCAGCTTTTTTTTTTTTTAGCTTCAATTGACCCATTTTTACTCCATTTTTTCTCCTTTTTCTCTTAAACTCCATTTCTTGTACCCAAAATCAAAAACACATAAAACATATTTCATTAAAGCATAATAACATTAAAAATAAGCGTAAAATAAATATAAAAAATAGGTAATTTTAAGGCGTGTCAATTCCCCCAAACTTAAATGTTACTTGTCCTAAAGTAACCTTTGTACTATGTAAAGCAAATATAATAACTTATGGTAGTGGGTTTTACTTGAATAATCTTATGGTTTTGCCCCATAAATTGATAGTGAAACTTTTAAGAAAAACTTTTAGTAATTCAGGTTAGAACTAAAATATAAAGATATTCATTAATCAAGTTTAGAACTCTGATTTTCTATTCATTTCAAACATATCTGTATTTTATCACACTAAGGACTTTTAGAATAATTAAAAGAAAATAATTATAGGAGAACTCACCTAGTAAAGAGGCTAATACTTTTAAAAGTTCATAAGTGTAGAAAAGTTCTTTCCTTTAAGAAAACTCAAGTGAAGCCAATTTTTAATTAGGCATCTAATCAAGCTTCTCCCTTCATGTTTTTTTTAAAATTTTTGCTTTTCTGGTTGAGGTTAATGTGGATATTTATGGGTCAATTTTCTCATATTTTTTGAGTTTTTTTTTATTTCTCCTTGTCTTTTTCTTTCAGGATCATTTTTAATCATTTCTTTTCTTTTCTTTTTCATATGAGGATTACTATATCTGGATAGCTTTTAATGATTTTAAACTTCACTATCCTCTTTCTAAAGTTAAATATTTCTCACATTTCTTTATTTAAAAAAGTGTATCAGTGCATTAATAATTTTTCATAGAGTTTCAACTTCTTTTTAAAAGTGTAGCTCTAAAATCCATAATGTTTCAAAAATACAATTTTTCTTCATCAGAATAGTTAAAGCATATTCCTATACTTTTGAACAAAATATCTTAAACTTTAGAGTTACCCTTTATTACTAAAAACATTTACTTAAGTTTACTATTACATTTATAAAATCAAAAATATAATTATCTAAAGTTAACATCCCATACCATACGTTGTGTTAAAATAATTTTAAAAATATATTTTTTATTGAGGAAAAATAAAGTTCATTTTTTATTAAAAAAAATATTTCTCCCTCCCTCAAACTTGAATTTTAATTAGTGTAAAACATTAAGTTATGAAACAAGTATAAAAAGAGAAACTTTTATTAGTTTTAACAGAGTATTAAAGTCGTAAATAGTACAAGTATAAGTAATATAGGTGTTAAGTAGTAGTACATCTAAAAATCAACACGTATATTGTAGAAAGTGCAACGTAAAAGAAAAATCGAACACATAGGAAATATAAACTAAACTAGATCAAAAGTAACATTTATGCAACAAGATAAGTGCAACTACAACAATCCCACATAGATATATACAAGTAGTGACTAAATAGAGAAATTCTACATGTAAGACCTATAACAGAAGAGAAAATTCTATCGAGTCATCCTCACATCATCAGCATCATCATCAGGAGTATCCTCATCCATTGACTTATGGCATTTAATTGGAGAAAATTGAGGGCAAATCAGAAACTCAATTGAATGATCACCCTTCAAAAATTTCACTAATTACTCATCATATGTCGCATCATAGTCACTCTTTCTCTGTAGCTATTGCTCTACATGATCATATTTGTCTTCCATATCATGCATTCAACACTACATCAAGAATAGATCGGACTGGTGTTTCAAATATCTCTCACTCATCGCATCTAAAAATTAGTAGGTGGAAGAGAAGTACTAGAGGCAAAAGGCTTAGAGGTAGAAGTACATGGAATGTTAAAAGTTGTACCTCTAGATCTCCCATAAATATCCACATTAACCTTTCCAATAGGCTTTAGTGGCTTTAATTGTTCATCCTAAGTCTCATATTTTACTTTAGAGCCCTTACGAATAGTAAAGATAAGAGAAAGAAATAACCCAAACCTGCCAAAAAACTAGATATAACCGAGGTGCAAATACCCACAAAGATGAGAGAGCCAACATCAATGGGTTTCATTATCTGAATGCAGTAGTTCAAGATGATTCTCTCATGAGTCACCTCACTCGAAGTGGTTCAAGGAAATTAGTCTAGTAGAAATGAAATAGTGTCATGCCTTTGATGGAGCATCAAGTGAGGAAGAAGAAAAGCTTACCTTATGTTCATTCCTCATCTTCCAAACAACACACCCAACTGTATGGTACGCAATAATCTCATCAAGCTCAACCTCAGTAAGCTCAAACTTTGAATAAAAGCTATCCAAAGAAGGTGATAAACAATATAGCACATTGATCCGCTCGAGGGTGAACTCAACTCCCCAACCTCTAACAAATAATTCATCCTAGGAAACCTCAAGTAAATTTGCATAGAATTCCCTCATGATAGAAATAACCAATACGGTAGAGAAGAGCAAATACCCCCCACAAAAGAACGGCAATCAGGTGTTATACCGCTCCACCAGGACTTGAAAATCTCCACATCGCAATGAACTTACTTGATAATAGAAAGTCGTATTTTTCCCAAGCCTTGCAATTCACAAATTTGGTGGTATAAAAAATTTTCTTCCCCTTTCCTCTCTTAGTCTTAGAAGCTATGCTTAAAATCTAAAAAATCTCCAAATAAATCATATATATAAGTTTTAAAGGCTCCTAAAAATATTTTCCAAGCAAATGAAGCTCTCATATTTGGAATTTTCACCAGAAATTCCAAAATATAGCAATTTTTGGCCTCCACCCAATGTTGAAGAAATCCATGCTGAAACTATAAAATTTATATGCCAAAATGTAGATCTAATCTGGAGAAGGTGAAATCCAATGTTTTTTGTCTCTAAAAGTTGAAGAATCTAGAATTAGGAGAAGCCCTGAGTGTTACTTTAAAAAACTAGAGGAAGAAGAAAAAGAAGAAGGATGGTAAAAAATGGTCGTGGGTCAGCTTAAATCCCGAATTTTGCCCTTATTGATCGGTTCAGCCGTTTTGGCACCTAGACACTCAGCTATGTAAACGACTATCATTAGGTGCCAATTCAGGCTCTAGGACTGAAGTTTTGGAAAATTTTCTTTTAAGTGTGGCACAGCAAGCCTAAATCCTCCAAATCAAAATTTAACATTAATTTAACCTCATACCAATAATTGGCTATCTTCCCAACATCTTTCAGCTTCCATTTACTCCATTATAACTTCAAAACTCCATTCATTCTAACATTCAAATACACTAGAATTTTCACAAACTTAACACGTTTTTATTATTAACAAACAAGTTTTAATACAAAAAATAGCAAAGAAATAAAACAGATCAAACCAATACTAATACAAATGCTAAACTTCTCATAGTACCAAACATAAACTCAACTAGAATCGACACACTAATAGCAATCACACACATATTTAACACATAAATTACTCAGAAACCCTTCCAATGATCAATAATTTATGGCACCATTATCCTCCACCTTTTTTATTAATAGAAAGTTGTGATAGTACAGGTGGTAGAAAAGAGAAAGAGGATATTCTTCAGGAACTTTGTCACTGATCCCCTTGTTATTGTGATACATATTTACCTGATAGTCTTGATAACAAGCCAAATGTTTGAAATGGAGTTCCATCTACCACTTCAAATGCTCGTATTGGTGGTACATGTCACTTAGCTTGTTGTGAAGAATTCTATTTTCAGACCAATGTTCAAAGTCTTAACTTCAAGATATGAGATCCGCTCCAAACATAGTGCTAAGGTTGAGTGTCCCTGGGCAATGTCTTCTTCTCACTTGCACCACCATTGCTTATACTCTCCATTTGGGCAAGAAATATCAACCAAGCACTCAAATCCAATCCAATTCTTCTTTTTTCAGACCATTGTTCAAAGTTTTAACTTCAAGATATGAGATTTGGGGGTTTTAATAGAAAACTTTTGGTTAAAATCACTATGGCTAGTTTTACCCACATAATATCAATGTGGTGCCTAGGAACCAAATTCGGGCGCTTAAGTGCCAGGCTTACCAAATTTTGACATTTAGGCGCCAGCTTTGGCGCTTAGGCGTCAGTGCTTAGGTAAGCACTGTTTCGCCTCTCATCGAATTTTTCAAATCCCAATCTCATTCCAATCATCAAATTAGTGTATTTATGCCGCCTCATATATAGTAGGCCTCAATACTACATCATATAGTCCACGATAATAGAAATCATAAATCAATCTAGACAGATAAATATGGATTGCCTCCTATAAAGTTCTAGGTTTAACGGCGTCAGCCCAACATATTTAATGTTTTACATAGGTTGACCAAACATCAAGATCTCTTAATATAAAGGTTTGTTTCCACAAATGTAAAGTTTTAGTTGATGTTCATTTACTTTAATTATTTATTCAATTTTTGGATCATTAATATCCATAGCACCAAAAGGATAGGCTATTATCACAATAAATGGCTTCGACCACTTAGACTTAAGTTTTTCGGGAAATAATTTCAATCGAGTATCGTATAACAAAACCTCTTTTCTAGGCTCGATACCTTCTCTTAAAATCTTGAGATCATGCCAATTTTTGAAGTTTTATTTTTAATTTCCTCAAGATCATTTAAGTGTAATAATCATTTCCCACTAGCTTCATTCATGTTATAATTAAATTTCTCTATCAAACAATAAGCCTTATGTTCTAATTCTATGAGTAAGTGACAAGCCTTTCCAAATATGAACCTTTATGGTCATTCCTATAGGAGTTTTGTAAGCAGTCCTATAGGCCTATAATGCAAAATCAAGTATAGCAGACGAATCGTTCCATGTAAATTTATAGTATTTTCCAAAATGCATTTAATTTCATGATTGAATACTTCTGCTAAACCACTTTTTTTAGGGTGATAAGCTATGGAAACTTGATGATTAATTCTATATTTCCTCACTAATGTTTCAATACTAAAGTTCTTAAAATGGCTTCCCCCATCAGTCTTGGCATTCCAAATCTTGTAATAATATTTTTCCTTAAAAATTTAACAACACTTTGAGCATCATAATGAGGTAAAGCAACAACTTCAATCCATTTTTGAAACAAAATCCGTAGCTAATAAAATGTATAATTTTTTTGAAGATGGTACAAATGGTCTCATAAAATCTAAAACCTATACATCAAAAATTTCAACTTCCAAAGTAAAATTTAGGGGCATTTCATTTCTCTTGAAATATTGCCTACTATTTGACATCTATTGCATCTTTTTACATAGGTATTAACATCCTTAAATATTGTAGGCCAATAGAATTCATATTGTAAAATTTTTTATTCAGTTTTATCCACTCCAAGATGTCACCCAAAACCATATTCATGATATTTCTTAATGATTCCCTTGGTTTCTTCAAAAGGTACACATCTTCTGATCACTAAGTCATTAAATTTTTATATAAATAAGGGTTCTACCAAAAGTAAAATCTTGCGTCTTAGATGCACACTTTTTTTGGGTGGATGTAATACTAACAAGGTAGTTAACTATACTAGCATGCCACAGAGTATGCTACTCATAAATAGAGCATAATTGTTCATCAGGAAAATTTTCATTTATGTTAATATCATTATCACCATAATTTTTATGTTTTAACCTGTATAAATGATCAACGATTTGGTTATTGTTACACTTCTTATCTGCTACTTCAAAATTGAAATCATGCATTAAAAGAACCCATCTAACTAACCAGGTTTCAAATCCTTCTTCAGCATCAAATTTTTAATAGTAGAATGATCAGTATGCATGATACATTTTGGCCCAATAAGAAAAGGTTTAAATTTATCAAAAGTTTATATTATCCCCAATAATTCCTTTTTAGTGGTAGTATAATTTATTTTAGATTTATTAAGAGTTTTACAGGTATAATGTATAACTTTAAAAATTTTATCATATTTTTTTCCCAAATAGTACCCAAAAACATAATCAGTTGCATCACACATTAGTTCAAATGGTTTCTCCCAATCAAGTGAAACAATAATTGGTAGAATGATTAATTTATCCTTTAATAAATTGAAAGCATTTAGGCATTCCTCATTAAAATTAAAATTCGTGCCTTTTTCTAAAAGATGACAAAGAGGCAGAGTAATTTTTTGGAAGTCTTTAATATATTATCTGTAGAACCCAACATGTCCAAGAAACCTTCTTACTCTTTTGACATAGGAGGTGCTAATTCAACAATAAATTGAATTTTAGTTAGATCTTCTTCCATGCCATTTTCATGAATCTTATGTCCTAACATAATTTCTCCTGTGACCATAAATTGGCATTTTTCCCAATTGAAAACTAAATTTGTTTCTTCACAACATTTTAGAACCTGAGCTAAGTGATCTAAACATGAATCAGAAGAGGTTCCAAAAATTTAGAAATAGTCCATAAAAATATCAATTCCTTTCTCAATTAAATCACAAAAAATAGGCATCATGCACTTTTGAAAAGTGGCAAGTTCATTGCACAAACTAAAAGGCATTCCTCTAAAAGTGAAAGTCTCATATGACTAGTAAATGTTGTCTTTTCTTGATCCTTAGGAGCTATAGATATTTGATGGTACCTGAAATATTTATCCAAAAAGTAGAACTAGTGATGCCCTGCTAGCCTATCCAACATCTGGTCCAGAAAGGGTAAAGGAAAGTGATCCTTCGTAGTGGTAATTTTTAAAATTCTATAATCAATGCAAATGTGTTACCCAATGACTTGTCTTGTTGGGATTAATTCATTCTGCTTGGTTACATCTAGATTCACTTCCCCTTTCTTAGGTACATAATAAATAAGACTAACTCAAGCACTATAAGAAATAGGATAAATAATTCTAACATCCAACCTCTTTAAAATCTCTTTCTTCACAACATCTTTCATGATAGGATTTAATCTCCTTTAAGGATCAACCCTATGTTTATGATCATCTTTCATTAAAATCATATGCATACATATTGAAGGGCTAATTCTTTTTGTATCAGCTAATGCCTATCTGAAGGCTTTCTTATGATTTTTCAATGTGCAATTAATCTTTATTCTCGATTTTTAGTTAAATTTGAGGATACTATTATAGGTAATATAGATGAATTCCCTAAATAAGCGTACTTCAAATGAGTAGGGAGCACTTTCATCTCAAGTTCAAGAGGTTTCGCTATTAAAGGAATCAGAGGTTTATTATTTTCATTTGTGTCCAAAATCTTAAGACTTTCTTGAACATAATTTAAATCCTCAGTTTTTATCTCATCTGATTTATCTTGCAAATCAATTTAACTTTCATCCTCCAATTCTCATTGATGTATGTTAACTTCATATCTATCTCTACAAAGGCTATTAATTAAATAATCAATAGTATCCATTCTGTAACATTTATTATCTTTTCTAATAGTTGGATACTTCATTGATTTTAACACATTAAAAGTCCTTGCTGCTCTTTAACTCTCATAATCAACTCTCCTTTTTGCACATCTATCATTGTTCGTTCGGTGGCTAAAAAGGTCTCCCAAAATGATAAGTATTTATTTATCTTCCTCTATGTCTAAAATAATGAAATCCACATGAAAGATTAATTTATCCACTTTTACAAGTACATCTTCTATATCCCCTTCAAGATTAGTCATAGATCGATCAGCTAACTGAAGGGTTGTAGTAGTGGGAGAAATATCTTCTATACCTAAGTTTCTGAATATAAAAAACGTTATGTGGTTAATGCTAGCTTCTAAATCACATAAAGCTTTTCCGCAAAAACTATCTCTAATTTCACAAGGTTGGTGAAGCTACTAGGATCTTATGGTTTTTTAGGGAGCTTTTTCTGAATTATTGCACTGCATTCTTCACCTAGTGCAACAGTCTCATAACTTTTGAACTTCCTCTTTTTATTTAAAATTTCTTTCATAAATTTAACATAACTTTGCATTTGTTCCAAGGCTTTAGCAAAAGGAATGTTAATTGTAAGCTTTTTAAATATCTTAAAAAATCTTGAAAATTGTTTATCCACATTCTACTGTCTAAGTTTTTGACGAAATGGTGGTGGTAGTCTTTCTAAATTGACCTTAGTTGGAGAGACATGCTTTTCTACTTCCTTACGAATAGTTTCTTCATGTGTTTCAGTTTATTTCTCAAATTCAATCTACTTTTGAATTCCAATATTAATTCCCTTCTACTCCTAAGTTTGACAGCCTTAACTTGCTCTTGCTCCCTTGTTCTTTTCTTTAGGATTTATTTCAACGTTACTAGGAAGCATTCTCTAAGAAATATTGCTAAGTGCATTAGCGATTTATCCTAGTTGATCCTCAATATTTCTTATGGTAGCAGTTTAACGTTGAATTTGATTCCTCATCGGTAGCTACCTCTTCTATAGACAGGTTTTTCTCCTTAATTTGTTTGTTACCTATAAATCATGTAGGATAAAAAGGTATATTGCTGATACTACGTTGGTTATTCCAGTTTCCCAATAGGTTTACTTGATTGTTCCCCCATTGCTGATTTTTGCCACCATAATTATTATTCCAGTTAAAGTAGGGTGATTTTTCTAACCTAGGAACAAATAGTTAGAATATGGATTATTGGATCTATTGTTAATTGCATTTAAACTCTCTAATGATGGTTGAGAATCAATCATCTAGCCTAATGAGATTTCTTGTATCACATGAGGTGTTTGAGAAAAGTTCCTTCCAAATTGATCTAACTTCCTAGATATTGTAGCAACTTGAAATGCCAACATAGAAATTACATTATTATCATGAACATTGGCTACTTTATTAGGATTTACTCTTTCAAAAGAACATTGAAAATTGTTTGTAACCATATCTTCAACTAATGCATAAGCTTCATCAAGTAGTTTTCAAATTAATGATCCTCTAGCAGCAGCATCAATAATAGATAAAATGGATCCTATTAACCCATTATAAAATATTTGAATAATTAACCAGTCTTGCAAGGCATGAAGTGAACACTTTCTGCAGAGTTCTTTAAATCATTCTCATGCTTCATCTATTGACTCACCTTCATATTGAGTAAAAGAGGTAATATCATTTCTAAGCTTAGAAATTTTTTAAGGTGAAAAATACTTAACCAAGAATTTTTGTGGTAACTCCCCACAAGTTCTAATAGATCCGGATGCTACTGAATTTAACCACATCTTAGCTTTATCCCTTAAGGAAAAAAGAAAATACCTAAGCCTAACAGTGTCAGTTGATACGATATCATATTTAAATGTAGCATACAATTCTAAAAAACTTGCAAGGTGTAATTTTGGATACTTTGTCGACACTATTTTGGTTGATGAGTTGCCCATAAGAAGCAGTCGGTCACCAGAATCAAAATCCCATTGCCTGCTTTAGAAAGACATTTTAACTTATGTATAGATTTAAGTTTAGAAAAATATGAAATCAAACTGACCCCATATTTTTCATAGTTCAAATGACAGAGCAATGTACCTCAAATCCTGTATTTATCCCGAAGGAAAAACATAAGACATAAGGATAAGCCTCGATCAAATAAACTGAGAAATATATGATGTTCGTTTGGTCTGTGAAACCATTTTATTTGTTGACAATTTTCTCATTTTAATATGAAGAATTAAATAAGGTTTATATAAAGCTGGCTTCGGACAAGCTTCCTATAAGGGCAAGCCCCTATAGTTAATTACATCTTAGATAACCGAATTCACCTAAGAAAAGTTTCAATAAAAATCCGGAAATATTATCTTCAACGAGTTCAAAATGATAGGACTCTTCAACGAAATTGGACAAAGAGGTGTGAAATTGGATTGGCTCAAATTTGGAGCATTTTGTTTTTGGAATCCAAATAAGGAAGAACTAGGGGATGTCATCGATTCGGAGGAGAAACTCGATGACTTTCTTAGTCTATCCTATTGTTGGCATTATTTTTGGTGAGTTTGTGAGGAGTTACCCGTAAGAAGCTGTCGGTCGCCGGAATCAAAATCTTGTCGCCTGCTTCGGAAGGACGTTGAAGTATGAAATCAAACTGACCCCATATTTTTCGTAGTTTAAAATGAAAGAGCACTATACCTCAAATCTTGTATCTATCCTGAAGGATAAACACAAGACTTGAGGATGAGGTTCGATCAAATAAACTAAGAAAAGTATGACATCTGTTTGGTCTGCGAAACCTTTGTATTTGCTGACAAATTCCCTAATTTAATATAAAGGATTAAAAAAGGTTTATATTAAGTTGGGTTCGGACATGCTTTCTATAAGGGTAATCCCATATAGTTAATCAATCTCAAATAACCAAAGTTACCTAATAAGACTCTCGATAAAATTTAGAAAATATTATCTTCAAGTAGTTCCAAAGGGTAGAACTTTTCAATGAAATCAGACAAATAGGTGTAAAAGGAGATTGGTTCAAATTTGGAATATTTTATTTTAGAATCTAAAGGAGGAAGAACTAGAGGATGTCATGGATTCGGAGGAGAACCTCGGTGACTTCCCAAGCTATCCTAATGTTTTAGCTTCAGTTTTGAGGAGAAAAAATTTAAGTGTTTCATCCTGCTAATTTTATTAGTTAGGACTTACATTCGTGTGAAACGATCACACAAATAGCCTGAAAGATGTGAGGATTTAGGTCATGACAAATGACAACCTCTGAATCCTAAGACGAGTTAGGGCTTATATTATATAACAGGGCTATACAAATGTCTAAAGATAAGGTTAGGATTTACATTTCATAAGCAAGCAGCCTCGAAGTCCAATGGCTTTGTTGTTTAAGTCTAAGGAAGGGAGATTGGTTTAGTTGGGGGAGACAGGTTTTGCTGTTGAAGATGGTCATGCTGCCCACCGTGCTAGCTCCAAGCTCCTTGCCGCGACGAGTTTGAGTTTTTTAGTGTGTCAAGTTATGATATCAAATCAAGTGGCCTTACAGTTGAATTTCTTTAAATTTTAAGGGGCATATTAAAGTTGATTAGAGCGACACCGGTTAGGATCCTACGGTTCCCTTGTTCTGGCACCACTATTTTCTATTGGATTCACTTAGTCGAAATGAACTTACTAAACTCAACTTAATGAGTTCCATAATTTCTTTTAGACCGTAGGAAGCCTCTTTAGCAACCGTAGGTTACCTCCTCTGAGGGGTTCCCAATCATCCGATAGAGACGTCTTAATTTAGTTGCAATCGTAGTTTTGTGTAATATTTGTGATTAAATTTTGAGTTATTTTATATTTTGAATGTTGTGGTGATGGATTTTATCTTGGTTGATTTTAGTTTTGGTTTTGGTTAACATGCAAGCTTATGTTATTTTCATACATGTAGGTAAATGCAAGCATAAAGCATGTAAGGAAAAGGCACAAGAAAGATGGTACTATAAACAGTAATAGCGTACCTGACGAGTCTTCTCCTTCCACCACCTGAAACTTAAAAATGCATTTGAGGGCATTTATGAAGAGCAAGAAAAGTAAAGTTCTGGCAGTTTTCCTAACTCTATGTTGTATTTTGGTGAGTCCTTAAAAGTTTAATTAATGATGATTTCATTGAGCAAAGTATATTAAGTTTAACAGGCCTCCGAGGTACCCAACAAGTTAGGAGGAGGAAGCAGGTCCATGCCTCCCTCTCACCAACTGGTGAAAAGCCTCGAGTCCATATAAAATTTTTATGTTACTTAATGGCTCATCCTGCGAATACTTCTAATGCTCAGTGAGCATTGATGTCTTAATTATCGCTAAGAAAGGGGTAATTATCATTTAATTTGAAAATTATGTGAGTGAATTTCCTTAAAGGGTAAGTTGGTGTAACCTGAACACTTAGCCATTTTTTTTTAGGTTTAGTGGTGTTTCAAGGATGTTTGATTATGTTATGTTTATTTCTCTAATCCTCATTTAGTGAATTTTGATTTGGCCTAAGTCACCACTAAGCCCTTAAGATCTAGGTGAGTGTCTTATTTACTTTTGAAAAGGTTAAGCTTTAAGTGGTCATGCTTCATGATTTGGATCTTATTTGAAAATCAAAATAGGGGTATTAAATTGATTAATTATTGACTTCAAAAGTCATACCCCTAAGTCGAGGATCATTTAATTTTAATAAAGTTCCAAATTTTAATAATTTAGAAATTTATTATTAACTTAATTAAGAAAGTGAGGTTGGTTTCTACCAATTAACTCCTTGTGTTCTAAATATCAAATAAATTGATTAAGATCAAAGGTTTCCCATTTCCCTCCTTGACTTAAGCCTAAATGTTAATTAAGACTAAATTTACGAAATTACACCTTTGCCCCTAAGGCTCTAACACTTCATAATTTGTCAAATTCAATTCAAATGACTTTAAAATTTTTATCCTACCAAATTCATGGGTCACATAAGACATCAAAGGAGAAAATGTGATTTTTCAGATTTTAATTTATTTTATATAATTATTTTTTATGCAAAAATAGGATTTTTCAAATAAAAATCCTAACTTGACCAAGGTAAATCCTAATCCCTTGAAATTTTTACTAGAGGTGGACCTAGATGAGAGAAGGTTTTTGACCAAATTTCATAATTTTTTGAATTCTCTGTGTTTTATCAAAATTATTTTAATTTTTGGGTTATTTAATAAAAATGAAATATTTTAAATTATGAAAATTAAGTTTTGTGCCTTTGAAAAATCTCTTTGAGGTTAGAGAACCCAGAGGAACAAATTTCATATTTGTTTTATTTTCCTTTGGTTTATTGGAATTATTTTAGTGAAAACTCATTTTTAGCCTTTAAAAAATTATTTTTTAGCTTTGAAATTCAATATCTTTATTTAGAAAATCAAGAAAGATATTTGAATTGTTCCTAAGTGATTAGAAAGCAATTTAGAACATTTCCATGAATTTTGTTATTTTTGTGTTTTTTATGAATTTTTAATTAGTTTAAATATTTAAAATTGGCTAAAATCAAGTTTTTTATTCTAAATATTATTTTATTTTTATAAAATATCCCTGATCACAGAGAACTCAAAAACTAAGTTTCATAATTTTTTGAGTTGTACTTTGATTTTCAAAAATCATTTAAGTGTCAAAAGTGGTATTTATCTTTAAAAATCAACTTAAGTTACCAAATGAACTCAAAATATTTTTGAATTTTTATAGTGAGTTTTTTGGATCATAAACCACAGTGGAGATCAAAAATCAAGTCATTTAAATGTTTATATTTTCCAAAATTAATTATTTTAGTGATTTAGTGTTTGTAAAATTTAAGTGCATTTTAAATGACTTGACCCATGAAATTATTTTCAAAAGCTTCTCTGGTCATGGTGGACCTTCCAAAATTTTCTTAGAATTTTTTAATCAATATGCTAATTTCTATGATTATTTTAAGGAAATTATGGGCAATAACTTGAAAAATAGGGCTCTCTGTATAGGAACCTGACACAAGGAAAATATGTTGAGATTTTCATACCTATTTTATACTGTTTTTAATGATATCACACTTTAAAGAAAAGTATTTTTGATGTTTTGTTGCAAGAACGATGAATTAGGGTCATTGGAGCAAAAAGATGCAAAAAGGAGCGAATTTGAAGCAAAAAGGACAAAAATGTGGAAATTTGAACTAGGCTGCCGACGGCGCCATCAACCCTGCCGACGGTGAGTTTTTCCCAAGGCTACAGGACAAAATTATTCAAGCTTTGGATGAGGCCAAATTTTGAAGGGATGCTTAGGCAACTCTTGGGAAAGCTCATCCACAACTTTAAAAGACTATTTTGGCTGAAAATTAGAGAGTCTAGAGAAGGAGGGAAAGAATCTAGGGAGTAAAGGAAGTGCTCCTAAAGATTAGAAAGGTTCCAATATTGTGAGGAATTCTTCAAGAGACTGTAAGAGTGGAGGGAAAGTGAGATATTTCTTCATCCTTGCTACTTTGAAGAGGAATTTTGTGTGTTGTAAAGAAAGGAAGAGATTTAGAGGAACTTTGAGGAGTGTTCTTGGGGAGAAAATAGAGATAAGTTATTTACTTGTTGTAGTTTGTATGACTTTGATTTTTTATATGAACTCTCAGTTTTGTTGTGTTTTCCCCATGAGATCTGAGAATTTTTCTGTCTTTCTCCTTGTCTCGAGATTTATATATCTCATATTTTTAGGAGACTCGTCTACATTACCTGTTTATATATCTTCAGAACTAAATGATCTGCAAGAGCAAAGACTGTTAGATACATTGAAAAGATATAAGAAAGCTTTTGGTTGGACCTTAGCTGATATTAAGGGAATCCTTACTTCAATCTGTATGCACAAAATTATATTAGATGAACAATATAAACCAAGACTTGATCCACAAAGGAGATTAAATCTGATGATGAAAGAAGTAGTTAAGAAGGAAATTTTTCAATGGTTAGACACTGGAATTATATATCCTATTTCAGATAGTGCGTAGATAAGTCCTATTTGTTGTGTTCAGAACAAAGGAGGAGTGACAGTTGAAACAAAAGAAAATAATGAATTAATATCTATCAGACAAGTTACTGGGTGGCGCATTTGCATTGATTATAGAAAATTAAACACTGCCACCAGGAAGATCACTTCCCTTTACCCTTTTTAGATCAAATAGTGGATAGACTTGCTAGGCACAAATATTATTATTTTTTAGATGGATGTACCAATTACCATCAAATTTATATTTCTCCTGAGGATCAAAAAAAGAAAACATTTACTAGTCCGTTTGGAACTTTTTCTTTTCAAAGAATGTCATTTGGATTTTGTAATGCACCTGCAACATTCCAGAAATGTATGATGTCCATATTTAGTAAATTAATTGATGATGGATTTGAAGTATTTATGGATGATTTCTCTATATTTGGAACATCATTTGACGCATGCTTAAATTATCTTTAAAAAGTTTTAGAGTTATGCGAAAGAACTAATTTGGTTCTGAATTGGGAGAAATGTCAATTTACGGTTGCAGGAGGATTTGTATTAGGGCATAAAATTTTGGAAAATGGTATGGAAGCAGACCCTGCAGAAATTCAAGTTATATCTAAATTAACACCTCCTACTAATGTAAGAGAGGTTAGGATTTTTCTTAGATATATTGGATTTTACAGGCGTTTCATTAAAGATTTTTCAAAAATTAGTAAACCTCTATGCCAACTTTTAGAAAAGGACAAGAAATTTGAATTTACTGAAAGCTATTTAAATGCCTTTGAGTTATTAAAGGAAAAATTAATCACAGTCCCTATTATAGTTTCACCTAACTGGGAGAAATCATTTCAACTAATGTGTGATGCTAGTGATTATGCTATTGGAGTTGTTCTTGGACAAAGGAATGAAAAGATTTTTAAAGTTATATACGACGCTAGTAAAACTCTTAATGATGCTAAAATTAACTATACTGGAGTTACTAGCAATTGTGTATGCTTTAAATAAATTTAGAACTTATTTAATTGGAACTAAATGAGTTGTGCATACTGATCACTCTGCTATTAAATATCTGATGCAAAAGAAGGATAGTAAACCAAGGTTGATTAGATGGATACTTTTGATGCAAGAATTTGACATTGTGGTTATTGATAGAAAGGGATTTGATAATCAAATTGCTGATCATTTGTCAAGATTAAAAAATCAAGGATTATCCGACAATGACAATGAAATTACAGACAGTTTCCCTGATGAACAACTTTATAATATTAATGAGTGGAAAATATCATCATTATGGGCTTACATGACTGCTTATAAAACTCCTATTAGAATGACTCCTTACAGACTGATTTTTGGAAAGACTTGTCACTTACCAGTAGAATTGGAGCATAAAGCATATTGGGCGATTAAAGAATTCAATTATAATTTGAAAGATGCTGGTAAGAAGAGATTGTTACAACTAAATGAATTGGAAGAATAAAGAAATGAGTCTTATGATAACGACAGAATTTATAAGAAAAAATAAAAGTTATGGCATGATCGGAAGATTAACCAAACAAACATTGAATGAGGACAAAAAGTATTGTTTTACAACACTCGGCTGAAGTTATTTCTTGGGAATCTAAAGTCTCGTTGGTTAGGACCCTTTACTATGACTCATGTTTATACTTACGGAGCTGTTGAGATTGAAGATCAGAAGACGAGAAATAGATTTAAAGTAAATGGACACAGACTAAAACCATATTATGAGGGTAAAAGACCAAATTTTAAAGAGGTTTTAATGATCGGTCAACCTGAATGACACCTGAATAGGTCAGGCTGACGACGTTAAACCATGCACTTTATGGGAGGCAACCCATATTTATCTTTACTTTATTCGTGATTATAGTAGTTTTTATTTGAAATTATCATTATTTTGTGGTAGTATTAAGCTCTAATACTCTTATTTACCCTTGAAACATCTTAAAAATTGGATCCATGAAGAAAAATTAGAACGCATTCGGACAAGAACAAAACTGTGAAAATTTTTCCTTGGGCGCCGACGGCGCCCTCGATACCGCTGACGGCAGGTTTTTTCAGATAGTCCAGACAAAATTAATACAGAGGCGCACCGACGATGCCAACGGTGAGACTGGCAAAATGGTGGACACTTGGGTTCAAATGGCGATTTTTGGGCAGGAATTGTCTTTTTAAACTCAAAAATTCAATTTCTAGCTCATGTTTTCCCTCCAAAAACAAAGTGAAATTCTACCAATTTTATTCCTATGGCGTCCAATTCCCCTGATAATCCCAGAATGCGAGTTTTCAATCGGCAAAAGTTTATTAGTGTGAAAGCGCAACGAATCTTCAACAAGTTGCTGACGAACAAAAGATTAATCAAAGAACAAGGATTCATAAATTTCGGATTGAATAATCTCACGACGGATATTGAAGAAATGATAGTGCGGCGAAGAAAGTAAGTGTTGTGCTACACTACCACCATCATGGAGGTTCTAGTGGTGAAAGAATTTTATGTAAATTTGCATGGAATCATCTAATGAGTTGTTTATGTGTGAGGAAAATGGATTACATTCACTCCTATACAGATCAACAAATTATACATGATAGAGAATGTCATGTCTGCCACTATTCCAATTTCGCCCCAATGAGAAACCAGATGAATGAGATTTACCAATATTTAACGGATAAAACTGACGATTGGGAAATAAGAGAAAACCGGTATGTTAGTTTTTCTGCAACACTCCCGAATCCCGTTTCGAAATATTGGCACTTCTTCATTTCTGTGAAACTGTTACCGACAATGAAAATCGATAAAGTTTCTAAAGAAAGTACCATTTTGAATTATTGCATCCAAAGGGGACTGCTGATCGACATTAGATCTATAATTGTGAAGTCGGTTTTGGGCCTAATCGTTCATGGATCAACTTATGGGCTTGGACACCCCTCCACAATTTTCCCACCTTGCAGTCAGTTCCAAGTGTCTTATGAAAATTGGGAAAAGGTATTGCTACCTTGGAAGTCTTTGGATGCAACTAAGAGATTCCCAGTTTTTGAAGATCAAAATGACATGGCAATTATAGTAGATCAAGCATCTCAAAATTCACTGCCAGTTCAACCCTTAGTCTCTGATAAGTCTCTAGTGATCCTGCGCCGAATCAAGAAATTATAAAAGGAGGTACAAAATGTCATGAATGTGATTAATAATATCTCTAATTTCTTTGATCATCTAGCTGGAGGATGAATGAGCATTTCAAACACTCTGGCATTTAGAAGATAGTTTGATACAACTGATGAGGAGGATGAAGTTAATAGAAGAGGATTCCACTGAAGAATTTCCATTTCGACCGTTCTATGACCTCTTCGTTCATGTGCAATCAATGGGTGATCTTAGAGGAGAATCGAGTACCGAGTCTGAGGATTAGTAGATTTATATTTACTAAATATCTATCTATTTAAGTATTTTGATTTGAACTTTGTATTTGCTTTGCTTTAAAATTATGCTTTTAGATCTCTGTATAGTTGAGACTAAGCATAAGATGTTTTATTTTCAGCGTTTTGAGTGTTGTGGCATGGATTGCGACCCTGAATTAATGTATTGAGGTTAAGAAATACCAAACTTAGGTGTGTTTTGTAACATATATTGTACCCTTTGGAATTTATATATAAATGTGATGTTTTGTGTTGTGAAAGTTTATATGTTCTAAGAGCATCATTTAGTTACTTAAAATTATGTCTATAATGATTAAAAAAATGTTGTTAAGGCTTGGAATTGATCAAACTCGTAAAAATCCAGAATTTAGACAAAATCAATAGACGTCGCCGACGGCGCCCTTGACGTCGCCGACATCGGATTCTTCCCGAGACTAAAGTTCAAAATTCCAATAGAGTGCGTCGATACCATCATCGAACCCACCAACGATGAGATCACAAAAAACACCTTTAACCGTGATTTTGACAAGTCAACCGCCACTATTCTTCATCCCCTTCCTCCTAAAAATGCCATTTTTTACCTAGGGCTTGAGAGAACTTGGATTGGGAGGCAATTTCAAGGCTTTTTGACACCAAATTTGATCATCTCTAGGTACGAGCTTCACTCCAAGCTAAAAATATTTGATTTTTGCCATGGATTTCTTCCACATTGAGGAGATCTGAAAAATTTGAGAATGTGAAGAAAATTTGGGAAGAAATTCATGGATCTTAATGTTGAACTCTTTAAATTACTATTGGAAGCCATGATTTGCATATTTCAAGTAATTTTTTAAATTTTTCTATAGTTTGATTAGATTGAAATGGCTCCACTTCAAAAGAGAAGAGTTAAGTTCAACGAGTCTCACTTCGTTAATGTGATGGCTCAAACAAAATTCACTTCAATATTCAAAAGAAAGAAGTGCTTACAAGATCGAGTTTTTGAAAGTCCAGGAGGAGAAATCGAGCGAGTTATTATGGAGCGGAGGTGGAATTGTTCAAGTGTGGGGATTCCCTATTGACTTTACTATCGCCCGTATCAACACTTTTTATGAAGTCCCAGACTCTTATACCTGCCAATATGAATCATTTAGTATAATGGAAGGCCCCCTTAATGATGTGATCAACTTTCTCACTGATGGGAAATAAACAGGGAAGATAAAGCAGCGATAACGGGTAAATTCTCCTGCTTCCATACTGAATGCCACCTCTAAGGCGTGGCCCTATTTTATTTCCTCTACTCTGTTACCAACCTATCACCGTACTGAGGTAACTAGAGATAGAGCTATTCTGAATTTTTGTATTCAGAATAGTAGAACTATAAATGTGGGGAGAATAATTCTTAAGAATATATTGACTACGGCGATGAGTGAGACTAGTGGAGGTCTGGAACATCCTGGACTTATTTATGCAATTTGTAAACTTTATGGAGTGGAAAGTGGAGATGATGAATGGGTTTATCCTATGAAACCCATTAGTAAAGATAATTTTAAGACTTATGAATCCCATGAGAAATGGAGAACTTGGAGTAGAAGTCAAGAACCTTCTACTAGTAGAGATGTCCCCTCTACAAGTTATGACCTTCCATCTTCAAATTCCTCTACCATCTCTGATTTGATGAATGAGTTAACCTTGCAGCGGAAGAGCATAGACTTGATAAGTGAAAGGATTAGAGGTTTAGAATGTCGGCACGATTATGATAGTGAGTACCTTCAGAGGCATTCAAATTTTAAGGTAGTCTATTATGAAGCTCAGGCCCGACACTATAGAGGTGAGCCTGAGGTTACGTTTCCTGAGTGCCCTTGATATACTCAGTATCAACCCAATCCACCTACTGATCAAGGTGATGAAGATATAGCTTGGGATTTTGATATTGAATGAAATTGATGTACTTATGTTTGTACATTTATTTCTGTAATCTTTTGTAATAGAAATGGATGTTTATGTATTGGGACTTTCATTTTTTTTATTTTGTGTACATGGATAATTTTAATTTTTGTCATAAAGTTAGTGTTATGGTTAAATGTGCATGTGTAGTTTAATAGATATTGAGTAGAATTGTGGATTGTAATGTGATTTTTATTTCGCATTTTAATTTTAATTGTTTAATAATGTGGTTGTGTTAGAAAATATTGTGCTTATTTAATGTTTCCGTTTTATACTTATTTCAAAATTTCATTACCCAGAAATTCCTCTAATAATTTATGTGTAGAAAGCTCCTAATATTACAGACCAGGTGAAGTAAAAATTTGAGAAGGCTTGCAAAAATTTCAGAATGATGAAAATGCCTACAATACTGAGGTATGATTTATATTTATAGTTTTTCTTTCCACCTCTATTATCTCCTATTTAAAAATTTACGTTTGGGGAGGGAAGAAAAAGATTAACTATTAGATGTCCTTTATTTCAATATTTTAAAAAATTATTTATATGATTTTATGTAGTGAATTTAATTCATGTAACTATATTTTTGTAATTATTTAAATATTATGGTAGATTTAAAGAAATATTTTTGTAATGAAAATTAATTTTGTAACTTAAGATATTTAGTATAAGAGAATAAAATTATAGT
>NEWO01000486.1:159249-196479 GCA_003013225.1 Phalaenopsis aphrodite
TATATATATATATATATATATATATATATATATATATATATATATATATATATATATATATATATATATATATATATGTATGTATATGTATATATAATTGTAAAATAGTAATTATTTAAAAAAAATATAAATGTATGATATTATGTGTATCAGATTTTCAAGCAGTATCAGATTCGATCAAGTCATAAGCAAGAACAAGGAGAAACATAAACCACCACCACCAGTACAGCCTCCACGTCCTCCGTTGCCGCTGGTGGCTTTCATCTCTCCCTCTCAAACCAAGCTCTATCCAACCGCCATCCTCTATTCCTCCATAAACCATACCATGTCAAGGATCTCGCCTTTCTTCCTCCAATACGCGACATCCCTGTTTACCATTCACCTCCTTCCTTCCCTTTCCCTCAATAAAACCCTTCAACTCATCAAGGATATCACCATCTTCTAGGTTTCTCCCTCGGTTTCCGATGTCCCTCGGTTTTCGTTTTGCGAGAGAGACAGCGCGGAAGCAGCGAGAACCCTAGGGAGAGTGTGGGGTAAAGGGTAAAAATCACAGGCAAAAGTCAGGCCATGAGGGTTATTCCACTGTCAGCTTCGAACCAACTTCGTGATTGCTGTGCCGCGAAGTTGGAAACCAAACGAAAAAAAATGAAGTCTGCTTTTGCTCGCCGCGCCGCGGGGGTACTGCCCCCCCAAACGAACCCTAAGACACTTAGCCAACTTTTTAATTTGAGCTTGTAGCATTTTAAAGGTGTTCAATTTATAATTATGTTCACTTTTCTAATCCTCTTTTAACAAAATTTGATTTAGCTTAGATCACTACTAAGCCCTTAAGATTTTGGTAGATGTCTTAGTTATATATATTTTTTGAAAAGATTGAATTTTTAAGTGATGATGATTCATTATCAAAAATTTTGAAATTCATTTGATCATCAAATAGGGGTGTTAGATTAGTGAGTTATCAACACTTAACATCATACCCATATGTCTAGGATCATTTAATTGACTAGACTTCCAAATTTTAATAATTTAAGGAAATTACAAATGTAACATTTAATTATTAAAAATGAGATTGGTTTTTACCAATTAATCCCCTTGTGTTTCAATCATCCAAATATGTTGATTAGGATCATAGGTTACCCATTCCCCTTTCTTAAATTAAGCCAAAATGTTAATTAAGGCTAAATTTTCAAATTTACACTTTAGGCCCTAAGGCTCTATCATTTCATAATTTGTCAAATTTAATTCAAATGACTTTGGAGTTTTTATCCTACCTTACTCATTATTAAATTAAGGCATCAAAGGAGAAAATGTAATTTTTTAAATTTTAATTTAATTTACATATTTATTTTTATGCAAAAATACAATTTTTCAAAAAAAAATCCATAACTTGACCAAGGCAATGCGTAATCCCTTTGTACTAGAGGTAGACCAAATTTCATGATTTATTGAGTTATAATTGAATTTTAAGAATTATTTTAAATTCTGGAGCATTTATTAATTATAAAATATTTTAAATGTGGAGAATTAAGTTTTATATTTTTATTAAATGTTTCTAAGGTCAAGGAAACTAGAGAAATAAATTTCACATTTTTATAATTTTCCTTTCAATTGTTAGAATTATTTTAGTGAAAATATATTTTTAGCCTTTTAAAAAAATTATTTTAAGCTTCAAAATTCAATATCTTTACTTATAAAATCCGAAAAACTATTCTAATTGTTCTTAAGTGCTTATGACAAAAATTTAGAACATTTCCATGATATTTTTTATTTTTGTGATTTTTATCATTTTTTAATTATTTAATTATTAAAAATATGCTAAAAATGAAGTTTTTTATTTTAATTGCCATTTTTTTCTTAGAAAATTCCTTTGATCACATAGAACTCCAAAAACTAATTTTTATAATTTTTTTAGTTATATTTTAATTATTAAAAATCATTAAAAATGGCACTTAACATAGAAAATCAATTTGAGTTATCAAATAAGCTTCAAATATTTTGAAATTTTTTATGAAGAGTTCTCTGAACTTCAAATTTTAGTGGAGAGTTAAAATCAAATAATTTAGATGTTTGTGTTTCCCAAAATTGATTTTCTTTGTTTCTTAGGGTTTGTGAAAATTAAGTGCATTTTTAGTGACATGTCTCATGAACCATTTTCCAAAGGGTTTGCTGGTCATGCCAAACCTTCCAAAATTTTCTTGAAATTTTCTAAACAATATGCTAATTATTATGATTAATTTATGCAAATAATAGACATAAAACTGAAAAATATGGATCTCTATCTAGAGATCTTCTTTGACTTTGGAAAAATCAGAGAATGTTCCATAAGACAGAGGCAATAACATGCCAAAAGTTCAAGCCTTGATGAAATGTCTACTTGCATGGAGAATCAAAAGACTCAAAATGGTATTTAATTAATTAAAAATAAAATATGCATTAAATGAACTTCAAACAAATTCCACATTGTTTTCCTCTCTTCAATGAGCAAAAGGGTATTTTTATTTTATTTTTTTTATTTTTTACACTAAGATATGAATTTTTGAAGTTAGGGATATTTATTTAAATCAGAAACCCCGTACGTTTCTATTTAAATGCTTGGTGCCACCTCAACCTAGGCATCTCCAAAGCTTCACACGTCGTCTTTTGGTTTGCCTCCGCCATCCGACTCGACATCCAGATCTCGCCCGTAGAGAAAATTCCATCCAACTCATAAAAACAATAGGCATTATCATAAAAGAAAAGACACTGCAATGAAACAAATATTCCAAATCTTAAAAGCATAATTTTCAATAGAACTTGGAAAGATTGCATTGCTTCCCTGAAGAATTCAAAACGACATTGAAACTCAAAAAAAAACAAAAACAAACACACAAAAAAATATATATATATATATATATATATATATATATATATATATATATATATATATATATATATATATATATATATGTATATATGAGGGGGATTTGATGGGGCTTTTTCTTCTTTCACTGTGGTGATGGTGTGGGTCAGTTTAATTGGAGTTTGGTGGACTGTGGAGCTATGGGGAGTTTTGTTCTAGTTTTAGTAGAAGTTTGAGCTCCAAATTGAGTTTCCACAGTGGGGATCAGTGGGGGAAAATGGTTGGCTTGAGATGAGAAAGACTCAAAGAGGCTATGGGATCAATTTGGAGGTCTCTCATTGAGAAAATTTCAGCACCTCTCTCCTTGGCCATGGAGGTGAGCTTTTATAAAAATTGCTAAGGGTGGCTCTGTGGGTCAATTGAATGGTCCAAAGTGCTTATAAAAATGGCTAAGGGTGGCTCTGTGGAGGGCAGAGAGGCTCTAAACTTAAAATTGGATGAGGTGGCCTCAAGGTTTGAATTGGGTTTGATTTCATGCGGGTGGCTCTTGGTTTGGCCATTTTTCGGTGACTAGGCTGGCCGGCAAGGACAAGGGAGCTGTTCAAGGGGTCATGTGAGCCAGGGGAGGTTCAATTATCACTTACCCCCAAGGGTTAGTCATAATGGTAAGGATTTTGGCATAAGACCCAAATATGGGCATAAATCCCTTAATTTAGGGACCCATTGGTCCATAGCTTGGTTTGGTGGGTTTTTTAAGGTTTAGCCTGGTCCAAAGGAAGGGCTTAGTGGCAATGGTGGTCTTTGGTTGGCCAATTTGACATAGCTAGGTTAATTTTTGGGGAAGGGGTCCATGTAAGTCAATTTGGCCAAAGCTTGGGTTTGGGCTAGGCTTTCCATGACCTTGAGCCCAATTAATTGATCAACATTGTGTATATGATTGTCATGAAGATTTTTTGGTGAAGACTTGAAATGATTTTGAGTTCAATTAGGGGTTCAATTTGAAAGATTTTGGGATTTTGGTCAATTTGGGCATGTTGGGCTAGACTTGGGTCTAGATTGGGCTAGACTTGGGCTATGTCCAAATTAATTGTTGATAATGATCAATAGGAATGTGATGAAGATTTTTCAACCTGAATTGGGTGCCAATTTTGGGGTTAAGGCAATCAATTTGGTGGAATTTTGAGGTATGGCCAATTTAGGGCAAAATTGGGGATTTTTGGATTTGGGTTGAAATTAAAGGAAATTAAAGCTTTACCAAGGCCAAGTAAAGGTTAAGTTTGATTTTTAGGAGTGTTATAAAGAGTTTAGGATACAAATTGAAACCAATGGAGTAGGCCATGGGGTTCAATTTCAGGGAATCAAGTCATAGGGCCAAAATTAGGGACTTGGATCAAAATTGGGCTCAAAGCATGGGCCAATTGAGCTTGTATTTGGTTTAGATTGGTCATATGAAAAGTAAATATGAGTTTAGAATTGAAATTGGGGGAGATTGAGCCCAAATTGTTGGTCATTTTAGGTAAATTTGGGGAAAATCGGGTCTTTAAAGGCAATTTGGGGCTTTCATCAAAATGGTCAAATTGATCAAATTAGGTCATGTGGTAGTTGATAAAAATGAAATTGGGAATATTTGAAAGCTTTTGGGAATTTTTGGGATTTTTTGGAATTTTTGGAATTTTGAGCTAAGGAGGGGCATTTTGGTAATTTGGGTATTTCAAAAGGCCTGAAATGATTTTTGAACAAATTTGGGTATTTTGGATAAATTTGGGAATTTTGGCCAAATGTAGGGTTTCAAGGGTACTCAGGTAATTTGGCGAATTTTGGGGCAAAAGGCCAAGTTGAGTATTTTTGGTAAAATTGGGGTGTCAACCACCATAAATGAGCTATGGACCAATGGGAACCCCATTTGGGTCCTTTATGTACTGGTCTTAGCTAAACCCCAGCCTAGGGCTAGTTGGTTTAAAGGACAATTTACGTGAGTCTCCCAAGGGATTAAGGGATCAAAGTCAAGAAATTTTGGGTTTGTATTTATGAGTGATTGTGAGTGATTGTGAGTGATTGTGAGTGAGGTGAGTACCTTAGCTCTATACCAACACTCAGAGTCAACCCTAAGGGCAAGCAATCCTATTGGAACTCTTCTTAGGCTCCCCCATAATGACCGCACCTAATAAGTGCTAGAGGTTAGGACCACTATGTGGAACTTCAAGTTGAGTAAAGAGGAGTTTGGAATTTCTAATGGTGAGGGTTCCTTTTCTAGTTTTCTAGGAATAGTCAATAGGAAAGACTTATGGCTAGACCCTAAGTTACTAAAGAGGAAAACTAGACCTCAACCAAAAGTGAGGTCAACATCCTCAAATAGAGTTCTCTTAAACTAATTGTTTTATACCATTTGTATAATACCATGTTTAAGTTCAAATGGGTTAGCCACTACAGCAGGGGTTTGTATACTTATGTGAATTTCATCAGAGATAGAGTTTGCATAGTTCCTTAAATGTCTTTGTAAATCATGATGTTCATTTTCAACAGTTTGGTTATTTAAGTGATTTTGCGATGTGTTTGTCATTTCTTGAAAATTATGAAGTTCTTTTCATTTTTGCATTCTTCTAATGGTTCATTCTAACTCAGAATCATAGGGCTCTAAAAATTCAGATCCCAAACTATGCATGCACAATTAAAAATTTAGAAATTAAAAGTAAAATAGATCACTTAAAATAAAATTATTTTTAATTTTTATTTTATTTTTCAATTTTTTTAGAATTTTTGCTTTTTTATTTTATTTATGTCTTATAATTTTTAGAAAATAAAAAAATACTGATAAAAGAAAATAAAATACAATTCTCCTATAAGAAATTTGTAGATAAAAAAAATAAAAATTTCTATGTGTGAAAATTTTGTTAGTTCGAGGGCAACGACGCCAAAAACATGGTTCGACCCAAAATACATAATTATTTATGTCCAAAAAATGCATAAAATGTTGACTTAATTTATATTCAGCGACTAGTTTGCAAAATAAATGTGTGATTAAATTGATTAATGGTTTATGCTAACTTAGAAATATTTCTACTTGAATTGTAAACTAAATTTGCAGGAGAAAAATATCAAAGTATTTGTAAAAGGTTATATCTAAAGTTGCTGCTTCTAATTTAGACTAAAAGTAAATGTAGAATCTCAAAATTAAAGATGTGTAATGAAGTACGATTATAATAAGAGATTTTTCCCCTTACAAAGAGATTGTAAATCAGTGCACAAATCAAATGATTTAAGATGAAAATGAGATATTATGACAAATAGGAGCATATCTATTCTTACCACTTCTGAGTATAAAGAACACAGGCTAATCTAAAGTTAGTTCAAGCTTGTGTGGTTATGTTGAGTAGATTCTAGTCTCTCACTTCCAGATTACTCACTGTGCCCTCTCTATAAGACTAACTAGGGACCATTAATTCCAACTTTAGACCTTATTGGTAAAGAATCTAGCCTGTCATTCTAGAAGCACCAATTCTACGTCCATCAGAACTTATTTTCCTATCTATTTGCACTCCCTCATGGATTTAACATTCCCTTCCTCCAAGGTTTAGTTTCGTGCTCACTAGTTGGTGAATCATAGCCCACCCAGGTCATTATATTTTACAATGAGTTTTAATATCACAAATGGCCAGTTTGCAAAGTAAATGAAGAACTGGTGAAAATACCATCACAAATTTTTTGAATAAAGGAAATCTTTGAAACATCCTAATCTCACACATCATTACTTTTTATTTCAAGGAGAAAGAAAATAAAACTACTCTGAAATTATGGAGATAACAAAATAAAACATTATACATATAAAAACCAAGTTTACAAGACAAATCTTAAACAAAAGTATAAATACTTATCTCAAACTTCTCCCCAAGAAATTATCTAAATTTTTTTATAGAACTTAACTCCACAAGACTCACACAAGACTCTATAGTCACCAAACTCCTAGTATAGTGCCCAACCACCTCTATAGTGGCCTAAACTACTAAAAAATGAAGTTTTTATTTTTTTTATTTTTTTTACATATAGAAATGTCTTCTATATATAGATCTCTAAAAATAACCAAGGATAACTTAAGGAACCTTTTTCAAAATTTGTCCAAATTCATTGAATCTTGACAAAACTGTTTCTGGCGCTTAGGTGTCAAATCCTGGTGCCTAGACACCTGGTCAGCTTTTTTGGTTTTAGTTGACCCATTTTTGTTTAATTTTTGCTCATTTTTCTCTTAAACTCTATTTATTATACCTAAAATCAAAAATACACAAAATATCTTTCATTAAAGCACCATATCATTAAAAATAAGAATGAAATACACATAAAAATAGGTAATTTTAAGGCGTGTCAGTCACTGCCTCCACGACACACCCATTCCTTTGAGTTACTGCCCCTATGACATGCCCCTTTCTGAGTCATTACCTCCACTAAACACCCACCCTTCAGGTCACTACCTCCATGCACACCCACCTTCCGGGCCACTGCCTCCACCATAGATCCACCCTTCAAATCACTACATCCACCGCACACCCACCCTCTGAGTCACTGTCTCCATGACACACTCATCTTCACTTGTGTTGTATGTTTTTCATTCACACCATCACACTGTCAACACACTCTTCATTGTCACAAGCCATTGTATACTAGTGACAATTGCTTGTTATCTTGTGACAACACCTTACACTGTCAAGAGCAACATCATTGTCACAGCCTTAACTATTGTGCTATGTGTCTTACATGTGCATCTTTGCACTATAAGAATTTTCGTCGCCAGTAGACACCATTGTATACTTGTGATAAATACTTGTTATCTCGTGATCGCTTCAGATTCAATAAGGTGATCACTATGCAATGAACCAGTTTGAATCTGCATGTGCATCCTGAACTATCTCAATGATGAAACCGACTCTTTAGCTGAGTGACTCTCTATTGGTCATGACGCAGAAGCAAGTATTGCTCACGAAGATGTCTCAGTGGGCAATACTAGCCATCACAGTGTGACTAGCACAAATATGTTATACTAAGGTTCCAAGGGGTCTAACGGATGACACTTAGGCTTTTCTTTCCATAGGACCTATTTTAAAGTATAAAAATTTATATTGTTTTTTCTTACGCATCATACTTGTAAAATATATTTTAAAAATAATTGCATACTTTTCTTAGAATATACATGAGGTCATATTTTTCGAAAGCTTTTATAAAACCTGCATATAGTTGTACCTCTTAGAATTCTTAGATCTTTAGCATGAGACCGGTGACGATGAACTTGTCAAAACATATGCTAGCTTACTGACATAATCCTATACTCACTTAAATGCTAGTTAGGACACTGACTTAGATGGTGTGCTAGGCTAAGAACTAGGATGTTAGACAGTCCTTTTCGATGTTCTGATAATAGTTCTCTACCAATTTGCTTGCCTAAGCCAAGCATCACTTTTTGTGCCCTTAGTGTGCTTGCATGCTTACTGTATTGACATGCATGGTAGTATATTTGGTTGGTCTTCTTGCAGGAAGCCATGCCTAAATACACACCTCATGTGTAACAGAGATGATCAACGTAATAATTATGACTAACTCTTTTTTCCTACAAGCACTGCTTAGCTCCTCATGTTAGGAATGGCTTATATGCAATGCATATCTGTTGACTTTCCTGCTAACGTTGTCTTCATGTGGGACGAGTCTTTTTTTTTTTTATTTTTCTTATGAAATTTTAGAGTCTCTAGGAAAGTTCTTTATTAGAAATAAGATATGGACACGAGTTTTGGGGTGTCAGACCGATAGAACCACATAATAGGGATCTTAGCTATTTGTTTGTGTCCCATAACTTATTTATAATTCTCATTTATTTATACAATTAGGACCAGTTGTGCACTTATGCGGCCCTGGCCACCTTTTTCACTTCTAAAATTTGTCACCAACCCAGCAGTAGTGACCTTTATTATTTAATATTTGCCTTGTTATCTTTCTTTTTTTGCATGTTTGCATGCTTGGATTATTTTCCCTACTGCTTTCTAGTTTATCTTGAATGCTTTGAAAAATACAATTTAGGCTCTCCAAGACTATAAGATTTTAAATTTTTTTATAAAAAAATCCTAATCATAAAAGTTTGGGATAATCTAAAATTTAGTATTAAAATTGTTAGAATTTTTAAAATCTACTTTTACTCTCGTGCATGGACTTCTGACCAATTTTAAAATGGGTTGTATAGCATGACCTTCACCCAAGTAAAAATTAATAGAGCGTTCAAAATATCTAAGGATCGCTCTAGATAGACGCATCATATTGCATGTCCTGATGAGAAGTTCCCGCACTTTTACAACCTGATTTTCCTAGCATAGATTTCTACTTAGCTGGTTTCTTTGTGTGTTTAGGTCGTTAGAAGGTTCATCAAACCATATGGAGTTCAGTCCTTTTGCTAGTAACATTTCCAGCTTTATCGCTGAACACCTCTGTCAGTTCATTTCCAACAGTATCCTTACCATTTTGGCGAGTATAAGTTCCATCTCATGGGGCTTGACTTGATAGTCATAGGAAAGAGTTTTGTTCCTTTAATCTTTAAGCTATCGAGGTCCCCGCGAATGAAACAATTCATAGATTGCTGATCGAGGATTTTTGGATGTGTTGGGTCGACAAACTTCATGATTAGATAGACATAGGGTCCTAGTTGCTTGGGATGATGGGTTCGTGGTAACCTGAACCAACTACCTCCATCTTTTTGGGGATTACTCCTCCCTTCATTTGATTACCCTTATTGAGCCCTGTCACTCCCTTTGACATCGTTAGAATCATCTCAACGGCTCGATTAAAGGTGAGCTATCGTCGATTTAGGAAACAACAAATAATCCTCTGTCCTTATGGCTCAGTGTGCTTTAACTTATTGAGATACCCCAGTCGGGATGATTTAGTTATTGTGTAGGCTCCATATGTTGATAGTTTGTTACCATGTGGAACCATGAGAGACTTACTCTCAGCTCCGTGGCTTAACAAGAGGTCTGAAAGCATCAGAGCATTCCCATGTGAAATAATCATCCTTTGATATTTTTGTGTTAGTCGTCTCTACTAATGTAAGCATAACTCCTTTGGATCAAGAGTATTCTTGAGCAACCCGTAAGATGCAATTAACCAACTGAGATACATCCCCATGGGAGCTCTCTAGACCACAAAAGAGAAAAACACACCTAAATCTCTCATTGTAGGTAGCTTACATAGGTATTCTTTTCTGGTTACTGGTCTACGGTATTTCTGCCCGGTCTTGTTTGGGAAGACATACTCAACCTGTCCTTGTGAGGTATATCGTACGAAGGTTGTCAAATTTTATTTCTCTTATCGCCTTTGTTATATGTCCATCTTTTTTGGTTCCTCTTCTACTGATCATTCACATGGTCCGAAAGAGAGATTTATTTTGTAAAAGTGAACTATAGACAATGAACAAACTGGTGACTCCTTTAAAAAAAAACAAGAAAGGAATGAAAATAGTCCTCAAGGTGAATAAAAGAAAACTATCAATGGATCAAGCTCCGCTGCCTCCTCATTACACACTGTGAAAACATGTAATATCCAATCTTTAAAAATGTCCTAGGACAAATTTTTCATCACATTAAAAACATAACTCATTTTCTTTCTTCTTCTAAATATTAGTCTCTGTAATGTGTTTAAATGTCGTCCTTAGCCACGGCCTATTATTGATGTCCTAGGGAGCCTCCATTTAGACTCTCACTATTTGAGTTTTTAATATCACTATGCTATAGTATTTTAGTAGGGTGCTTCACTTGTGCTACTCCTATTAGCTCATTTAATTACCTTTTTATCTTCAACTAACTACGCTAATGCCTTAGTTTCTTTCAATCCTCATGGTCTTAAAATATGAAGTGTTTCACACATATTGAGCTTTAGCCCCTCCATAGAATTTCTCTGTAATAGTGCTTCAAAAATTAGCTTTAGCTGTCCCAAAAATAACTTAGATATCTTTATATATTCTATGGAAATCCCCTTCATAGTTTAGAAAATAATTACTCGTGAAGGTCTCCTTTTTGAATGGGTCAAAAATGGTCCAACAAATAATCCTTACATTTCTCCTACAATGGGATTGGGTATCTAGCCTCCATTCACTTAAACAAGGCTAAGGATTTTCTCTTTAACACTATCATGTGCTTCCCTCTCCCTCCCCATTCAGCTCACCGGAACGAGATATTACTCCACCCAGTACACCCAATCATGTGCATCTCCCCCCCTTCAAAGAACAGCATATGCAAATTCCCAACCTATCATCCCTTCCCTAACTCTCTAGCCTTATAGTGTTTTCCACCATGTATCTTAGACAAAACTCCCTCCTTTGATTGCATCCATACCCCATCACGTCCTCTATCCTTCCTTCTTCATGCTTCTCCACACCCCATCCATCAGAATTTTCTACTCTGCCCCTCATCGAAGCCATAAAAACGGTTCATGATGGTGGGTGCTTTCTTCCTCTTATTCCTCTCATACGATCTCCTTCCCCTCCAATTTAACCAAGGATTCTCTATCCAACTCATGGGTAGGGTTGCATATTAAACCTTCGACGGGATCTTAGATTGCATCTCAATAAGTTTCCTCATCATCTCCTCATAGCGCCTGAATCAGCCAACAAATAAATTTTCCATGGAAAAAACCTATATTTTTTGAAAAAAGAACTTCCTTCTATGGCGGAAAACTTTTCCTCTATCCCAGACCTGATTGGGTTCATCTCTTCCATAATTTTTTTCTCAATTCATCTTCTTTCTTTGATGTCATCTTCACTAGTATATTTTTTAACGAGGAACGCTGGACACTGCTTCCCAAGTAGTTTGAATCATGTCCTCTAACTTCTCTGATACCAATCTCAGAAGACTGATGAAAGTTTTGGATGTTTGTTGTATTTCTAATGTGGCCTTCTCAACTAGCTCTAATCGCGATTGTATTGTGAGGGTGTAAGCAACAAAGTGATTCTGTTGGCTTTTTCCTAGCTAGCTCTTACTGTGACTGTATCGTGATCCCGCATTGCTTCTCTGTAGCTCAAAGATCCTATCATTTTAGCTAGCTTGGGATCGAGGTGATACAAAGGTTCAACAACCGCAATCCCTTCATTGCTATCAGAGATGCGGACGCCCATATGCTGAAATCACAATGAATGTTTTTTGCAACGGTCATGTTAGTTTTCTTGGGTACACTGAGATCTAATCGCTGCCATGAACCTTCCCAAAATTCATTATGCTCTGATATCAATTTGATATGATCCAACACAAATTTCAACACAAAACTTAGGGTAAAACTTATTTCTTTCTTCAATAACACAAACAACACTACATGTATAGGATAATTACCTACAATTTGAGAGGTAGGCGATCTCTCTCAAATCCTACAATTTGGGAAGTAGGAAATCCCTCAAAAATCCTAACTCAAAGACTTAAGACACGATCACATTCATAACTTGATCTCTAAACTATTACGTATTATTTATACCGAATTATAATTAATAATAAAAGGCTAAGTTTCCCTTTAACAAATAAAAAATAAAATTACTCTTAGACTAGGCACCTCCATAAGGTAACATTTAAAATTAACAAAGGCGCAATATAAATTTTGATTGATTTATTTATAAAATTCATATTGACTCAAAAATAGGTTCTTCTCACTAGATGCTCCAGACCATTGAACTAGCTCTTGCCGGCCTGCCACCCTCTTGTCTAACCTTTTATATTGCTTTTAAAATCTCTCAGCATCTTCCCTTTAGTTTCTCTTCTCTGCACCTCCCTCTCTCTCCCTCCCTCTATCTCTCTCTCTCTCTCTCTCTCTCTCTCTCTCTCTCTTTGCCTTCAATTTTTCAACCAATCTGCCTAAGAGCGACAATGAACGACCTTCTCAAGGTAAAATCCACCTTCCAATTCCTTAGACATGTGAAATTTACTTTGATTTTTAAATTTTCTGCATGTTTTAATTTAACAGCATTGCCTTGATTATATTTTGATATTAATCTACTTGTAAAAGCTTTTTTATCTCCAAAATTAAGGTTAAAAAATGTTGATGGAACTAATTAGGGGTTCTCAGACCTGCAATTTTTACTCTCTTTGCGTTTGATTTGGTTCTGTGACTTGAATTTTCAATTATGACTGAGAAATGAGAAATTAAAATCACAACGGCTAGTTATGAAATATAATTACTTGAATATTGATTTTTGCAGCAAGCTGAAGAGAAATATTTTATGGGATTAATGGTTGATATTTGAGGATTTTAGTGAAGAAAAATCATGAATATGATAGAATAAAGATTAGCTAGCTCTTAATATTAACATTTCTCCACTTTTTTTTGTAGGATTCTTCTGCAGCTTCGAAACTCAAGTCTCCAGGTGGATTAGATATCGAATTAGGAATTCCGGCGGAGAGCTTCAAGTCAGATTATGGCATGGAAGATTTTTTCAAAGAGGTACCCAAATTCAGCTCCATTCTCTTAATTAAAACGTTTAATTCAATCCAGATTATTTTTTATTCAATATAAATTTGAAAATTACGTATTTTTAAGCCTGTTGTATAAAATTCAGAGCTGTTTAACATTGTGCATCTTTCCTGCATTGCATTAGGTGAAAGAGGTAGAGGATTTAATGGAAAAGCTCAATATAAATCTGAGGAAGCTTCAGGTATGCTCAGAACTTTCAATAATAATTTATTTCATGCTATGGAAGATTTTCTTGAGCAAAGAGTAATAAGTCTAGTAGTCCTTCAAAATCTCCAAAATGTCTTAAAAGTGTTCGGGGCATATGCATAAAGAACTTCTAGAACTCTTTGAACCTTTTCGAGTTCATTTTGACTTATACATTGCTCAATTAATCATCCTAAGTTAAATTAAGTTTCAATGAATTCATACACCCCGTTCTTGGTGAACCTTAATATTTCAATTATCCCATGAACGGGGCGCTTAGACATTCACTTGATATTTTATTTAGGAGTTATGTAAGTGGGTACCCATAGGGCAAGCTCAAGTCATTAAGGGTTTTATACGTACCACTAAAGTTGAGCTTGTAGTGTTTCAAGTCAGATTATGGCATGGAGGACTTATACATTGCTCAATTAATCATGCTTCTCTTTTCTAAACCTCATTAAACAAGTTCAAATATCAAGCCTAGCTTACTACCAGGCCCTTCAATCCAATCCTTTAGGTAGGTTTGTAATAATAAAAAATGTTAAATTAGAGGTATTTAATTCTTATCAAAAAATCATGTTTATCATCTAATCACCAATTAAGGGCTTCAAATGAGTGAATCATTGGCTTCCTAGCTTAGGCCAACTACCTAAGTATCATCCAGTTAAAGTGTCCCCCAAGTCATAACAATTTATACAATTTCAATTTTATTCTGGTCATGAAAATGTGATAAGTTGGTTTCTAACTCTTAACACATTATGTTTCAAACATCCAAAAGAGTTTTATTATGATCAAAACCCAAGAAAATTGAGTTTGATTCTTATGGTACATAAGAACTATATGAATCAGTGTTACATGATTTTAGGAAGCTAATGAGGAGACAAAATCGATCACGAAAGCCTCTGCCATGAGAGGTAGGCAGCCTAGCTTTAGCTAGCATTCATTTTTTTGTTCTACATGAATTAACGGTACTGAATTTGAATTTATTCCAGCAATCAAGAAAAAAATGCAAAGAGAGATGGATGAAGTAGGAAAGATCTCACGGGCGATCAAAACTAAGTTAGAGGAAATCGATCAAGATGTAAGAATTCTTTCTAGCTGGTTATATTTTCTTAATATTTACTGTTCCAGTACTCATTATTCCTAAAATTCTTCTCTGTTTCTTCATCAGAATTTAAGAAATCGTAAGAAACCTGGTTGTGAAAAAGGAACAGCTGTTGACCGATCAAGATTGTCCATGACAGTGTAATTTTTATATATTTATTTATTTATTTATTTTAGTTTTTTGTTTATTTTGATGACTAAGTTTGTGTAATTTATCACTATGACTTTGATGTTCAGTACCCTGAAAAAAAAGTTGAAGGATAGCGTAAATGACTTTCAGGTAATTATTTCTTTCCTCTAATCCAAGCTTTCATTTCTTGGTAGAGACAAAGACTGTTTTCCTGTTTAAGACTTATTAAACTTTCATTTTCAGACTTTGAGACAAACTATACAAGATGAATACAGGGAGGTAATCGAGAGAAGGGTCTTTACAGGTTAGCATGATCTCAATTATCCTAGAAATTTTATTTTAAAAATTATTATGGCTAAGTTTACTTGTTTTTATTTTGAATATATATATTTATATATATATGTATAATCACATTTTTCGTCTTCTTTTGTTAAACTGAGCAGTCACTGGGACTAAGCCAAATGAAGAGGTGAGCTCTACATAGATGGAAAACTTGTTCAGTCTTTATGCATTTATAGAAAATGTTTTCTATTCTGAGTTTATGGACTTTGAAAACCTTTTTAGATGATTGATCATCTGATTGAAACTGGTGATAGTGAGCAAATATTTCAGAAGGCTATTAATGAAATGGGGAGAGGACAGGTTTTTACTAATCTGAAATATGAAACTGATAATCTAATTTTACAAGTTAATTATTTAAAAGTGAAAATGGTTTCAGGTGGTTGATACCTTGGAGGAGATTCAAGAAAGGCATGATGTTGTCATGGAGATCGAAAAAAAATTAATGGAGCTTCAACAGGTATCTAATCCTAAATTTCGTCTATTTTGAGTCAGCTTTATGAAGATCTGATTAGTATTAAATTTTTCCTTAATCGACTTTCTTTTGGATTTATACTTCTTTTATGACCGTACATCAAAATAATAGTAGCACGAATCACGAAAAAATCTCACGAACAAAGCCTACCATGGGAGTCCCCGGACCATGTGCTCGATCGGCCAGTCCACCTTTTCGGGGAGGTGGGCACCTCTAACGGATAAAAAAGAGAGAATCTCCCTTGAAGAGTCCTGCTGATGAAGCCCAAGCAGACAAGCCCAACGACTCCTAATTCGTTTGAGATCGGAAAGATGGAATAGATTACCTCAACTCCAGGACGGTTGATGCGTCATGTAGCCGCCAGTCCTTGTAACCACCCAGTCATGCAATCGGCCCGACCTTGTAACCATTTGACCATGCAGCCACCCGACTTAATAACCATCCTGTCCAAATGTCTCTGGTCGGCCACGTGACGGCCACAGACCAAACTTATGCATGGGCTAAGATACCCTCGCCGTACCTGCACATTTTAGGGGTATAGTATATAATTGTACATTGACCCATTCTTATAAATAGGGGTCCATTCATGTTCAATATTAGGCCATTGCTCTCTCTCTCTCTCTCTCTTTCTCTCTCATCTAGTAATACTCTATACCTTAGGTGTGCCTCCCGGATAGATTCAGATTTAATATCCTAAAGTAGTGCTCTATACCTTAGGTGTGTCTTCCGGACAGATTTAGATTCAACATCCTAAAAGGTGCAGTGTGCAGTGAGTCATGTCGTCAACAAAAAGATGAGCACAATAAACCCAGAGAGAAAGGAGCAACCAATGAGTGGTAGCTAATGTGGATATTTAATGAGACGATATCGAGGAATATATGTAGAAAGGGATACAGGAGATGAGGACTCAGATCATGGAGCAAGTGTCGAGCCAGATACCCAAAGTTATAAATGTCTTCGCAACCTTGATGGGGAATCAGACCCGACAAGAACAAAGCTGATCATAAGAGGTGTCACCAACACAAAATGGTAGAAGGACGAACGACAGTCCTGAAGTTGCCGGTGACTCACAGTACTAGAACAAAGTAGGGCGGCACAAGTGGAAAGGCGACGAGTACGGTGTACAGAGACATCGCGTCATCCAGAGAATGCTTTCTCCCTCCAGATATCTGGAGCAGAGCCCCTGAAGAAATTTAAGTTATCGGCCTTGTAGGCTTGCAGAGGAATTTCATACCACATTGACTATATATATCATCGCATTTGAGTTGTCCGTGTGCTTCCTCAAAATTCAGACGCATTTAAGTGTCGTCTGTTTTTTATCACTTTGAGGTCATTAGCCTGGACATGGTTCCACACACTTCCCACTGGAAGCATCAAGAACTTTGCTAAGTTCAAGAGTACCAAAAGCATTCAATCCTTATAACAGCTTAAGTAGGGTCAACATGAAAGCCTGCACGCTTTCATGGCATGCTTCCAAAGGGAAATGTTGGAGGTAAAGGACCTTAAAGTCAACGCGGTTGTAGCCTCCATGAAAAATGGCCTAACGTCCGAGAGGTTTCTTACGACTACATTATTAACAAACACAAAGACTTGCTCAAGCTATTGGAGAGGGCCAACAACATGTTGGTTGTTGTACGTACCCCCAAGCAGGGGCCAAAAGGGTGTTATGCCCAAAAGAGAGGTCACCTTGGAGGAGGACCGAGACTACGTGAGGGACGCAGACCACCCATCTGATGCCATTTCTAATACAACCAACCCTCCTGGAAGGGCTCGGAAGTAGGCGACATAACCAATGCGATAGGAAGGTAGGTAATCAGTGTCTGTCATTGCTTGATTATCACGAGAGGTCGGCTTTGCGCTGCAGACACCCGTACGAAGATTGAGGGCTTACGAGCTACTCAACCCGATGAAAAAAAAATTGTGGATGCCATTCAGAAAAAGGAATAGTTTAAAAATCCTGAGTTGATGAGAGCCAAATGTTTTCTCTGAGACACAAGAAAGTATTGCAAGTACCATCGAGACCACGATTATGATATGGATGAATGCAAACTCCTTTGGAATCTCATTGAAGAAATGATAAAGGTGGTAAAACTAAAGGAATTCATGGCACAGGGACACATGGGCCAGATATAGGGGAAAGTATTACCACAAGAGGCCCTATCTGGGCCTCTTTTGACTAGTGTCGCCCATTTCGCCGGAAAAGTCCCAACGGTCATTGGAGGAACAAGTGCCCCTCAGGGAAACTCATAGGAGGGAACCAAGATGAGTGGGTCACATGACTCTGATGTTACAACTAGCTTGTCTGGAGAAATTCTCTTTTCTTTCTTTCTATGAATTCACTCCCATACCCGTTGCTTAAAAAAGTATTAGATAAAGATTATTCCCTTATCTTGTTGGCCATTCAAAACTTCTTTTTTATCTAGTATCCTACCAAAAATAAACATGAGGTTAATGAGCATTGCACTAATAAAGATACCAAAATTTTTGGGAAATGAAGATTTCCATCCGCGGCACCATGATCACTTGATTGAGCACCAAGCGAAGATTGGCAGATCATGATGCTATGATCACTCGATTTGATCCGAGAGATGAAGTGTGTCAGTCGTGCCGCCAAGGTTGCTCAGCTAAGCACCAAGTGAAGACCTACAAAGCATGGTGCTAATAGCGGCTTGTCTGATGAGGGAGGTGAAGATTGCCAGCCATGATGCTAAGATTGTCCAGTTTGAGCACTAAGAGAGGACCAACAGATCATGGCACCAAGATCGCTCAAACTAACTTGAGAAATGAAGATTGCCAGTTGTGGCACCAAGATCTCTAAGTTGAGAACCAAGTGAAGGCTGGCATGTCGTGGTGCCAAGATCACCAGATATTTCTAAGAGATGAAGATTGCTAGTTGTGGCACCGAGATCGCCCGACTAAGCACTAAGAGAAGACCTGGAGATTATGATGCCAAGAACGCTCAGTCTCACTCGAGAGATGAGGATTGTTAGTCGTGGCGCTAAAATCACTCAACTGAGCAACAAGTGAAGACAGGAAGATCGTGGTGCCAAGATCGTCTGGTCTGACATGAGAGTTGAAGATTGTCAGTCGAGGTGCCAAGACGTCAGACTAAGCACCAATCAAAGACCGACAAATCATGTCGACGAGATCACCCGATCTAACCCAGGAGATGAAGATATACATTCATGGCTTTAAGATCGCCCAGTTGAGCACGAAATGAAGACAGACAAATCATGGCACCACGATCGCCCAATCTGACTCAAGAAAAGATGATTGCCAACAATGGCGCCAAGATTATTTGGTTGGTGCCAAGTATGAAGATAGCTGACCAATACACGAGGATGGTCCAACTAATTCAAAAAAAATAAAAAAGAAAGAGAGAAATAGAGAGAGAAATAATATTAATAATAAATAAACATAATAATACAAGGGGCTGCGCCCTACTTAATAGCGACAAGTGTCAAAGAAAGTAAGGCGTGAATCACTCCAACTCAAGGCTCAGGCGATAATATTTTTTATTAGTGAGGAGACTCACTCAAGCTCCAGAGAAATCCAAACACGACCCAAACCGTGACCCGAAAGTATAAACCACAGACACACATAGAAACAAATCAAAAAGTACAAAAAAAATCTATAAATATTAGCTATAAAAAATGTCTACAAAAATAACATTCAAAAGAAAACTTCAAATCGTCTGGAAGAACCCCGTTCGTTTGCAGGGCCTAAATTGTCCCTAGACGACCCTTCGAAACTAGAGTAGAGAGCAACAAATTCTCGAGGATCAGAGTACTTTAGATCGACCAAATCCAACCGAATGAGTCAATCAATTATTGTCAAACTCCCAAAACAAAGTTGTTCTTCTAGGAGCTTCACCTGCTTAGGGTGGGACAAAAATAGAGAGAACTCCTCACTTCTCATAGTCGCCATATCATTCTTTTTGGTGATGATTTTCTTCGACCAGAAATGAAAATAATTCCAAGGCCGAGGAAATTTCTTCTGCTACCATGGTGAGCTTCTTCTCAGCCACATCAACTTGCCTCTCCTATTTCACTAGCTTTGCCGAGATCTTAGATTGTTCTATAGGAGCGGTCCACTTCTTCTCAGCGAATTCCAAGTCCATCAATTGGAGGTGAAAAGCCTCCCATGCTTTCAGATTATAGTATTCGGTCGTCTTATATAGCTCGGATTGCTCCAACTCCCATAGGGACTTTGAGAATGTTGGCGACCAAATGGCCTCTAAAAGCACTGAGGGGTAAAATCCATAGCATCAGAGACATCTTAAAGCTCAGTTGACATCTGACCTGACACTTCCAGAAATAGAATCTAGTCTACGGGGAACAACCCAAGGGAAGTTAGTCCCATTCCTCTTCCAAAATGAGACACCAAACAAAATAGTTCTGACTCCCTAAACCTCAGTAGAAGAGGAAACAAAGACTGCACATCTCCAATCTCACACTTGGTGCTCCAGCTTAGCAAATTGGAATCTACCAGTGTTCCAAATTGGGAACAACCATTCAATCCCATGCAAAATGAAACTAGGTGACTGAATGCGTCAACAGAACAGGGGACATTGTGTTGCCAACAAAAAAATGTCGTAGGTCATAATTGCCACCACTGAATTCGGTTTAACTTGAGCAGGAATAAGCTCATACCGGTTAATAATTGACCGGAGTTTCGTGACACAAGGGCAGCCACAACCCAAATTGAAATTGGTCACAGTACATCACTAAATCACTATGTACATTTCGGTCACTCTTTCTTCAAGATGGACGGTATGCAACTTAATAGAAGGCTGAAAAACAAAAGATTCCTCAATAGAGGCCACATCTGATGATGATAGAACTAATCGTTTGGCTGCACCCACATAGCCCAAAATTTAAGGGATCCTCTTTGGAGACATGTGGATGATGGGAGTAAATCAGAGAGCAAAAAAGGTAAAAACCAGATGGCGCGCTCAAAAATCCCTCAATCACATTTGTAGAAAGAGGACAGAATAGGAGAAGCCTCATGTGGAGACCGATGAAGATGTCTTTTCAAATGCAAACAACCAGAATTACAAAAATAAACATTTTATTTTTCCCTAAAAGAATGATTACATAAGGATTTAGTCTGAAAGGAAATATTTCACCATTTGATCCTCGGTCGCTTGGTAAATACTAAACCTCTCCTAACAAGCCACCTAAACAATGTTTGGCCACTGAGCTTAAATTTTGGTCAGCATCAGAACTAACCTTCAAATCAAATGCACCCTCTTGAAGCTAAAAAATCTCATGGTGAAGAGCGACCAATTTTCCACTCATCTCCCCTAGTCCGGCTTGTAAATCTCAGTTTTGACATGTCAAGATCATCTCCATTTCCACCATATGGTATGTTAGTTAGGGCTCTAAGGGACAACCAACGAGACTCAAGGGCCTCATCCCAAATCATTTTACATCTAGCCAGATGACTAACCATATCGTCTTTACTGTCAACCAATTCTCTAGGAAATAGAACTGCTTGTATGATCTAACCACCAACACTGGCTAAAAAGTGTCTGTCCAAGGGTTTGCATATATGAAAAATCATCGGTAAACAACAAACTCTTGTAAAAAGGAGAAGGTAAAGGGAACATATGACCAATTACCTAGGACCTGGTTCACTTTGGACCATGTTGCTTTGCCCGTGCCAAGAAACAGAAAGCCATCTGCAGGCTCTATCTTTCCAGATAATAGGCTACATTGCCAGCCCCTTGAGTATTTAGCAAGGGGGAATATTCAATGCAGTCGATTGGGTCTGGGCTTCTAAGGAAGCCCTCACCAACAAATTGACTACATAAGCCTCCTGCTCAGCACCACACTTGGGTGAAGCCCTTCCTGGTGCACCCGAGCTAAATCTGACAACACCTCCACCCTCACATCTCAACCTGTCTCAACCTCTTGACTAGTTTTCTCCTCAATGATTTGCCCCTGGTTGACATGATCTGACTCTAAGAGCGGCTAGGATCATGGTTTTATCACCAGGTTTCGGTATGGAGTTAGATTCCTTCTCCATAATGAAGCTACTAACAATAAGCGGAGATCCAAACAATGAACAAATTCACAACATTGAAGTTGTCCTATATATGGCAATCGTTGACATAGAAGAAGTCCGGGAAGTGTATTTATGATGTCAATAAATAAATATCGCTATGAGATTTATCTTATTCTTATAAAATTCCTTATCTTTATTAGCAAATTAAGGAACTTCATACATAAAAAAGACACCAACAAGAATGACGGAGAAATCTCACTAACACAGCCTACCATGGGAGTCCCGGGACCATGTGATTGATCACCCAGTTCATCTTATCGTAGAGGCAAGGTGTCACTAATAGACTAAAAAAAGAGAATCTACCTTGAAGAATTACGCTGATCAAGCCCGAGGAGATGAGCCCGATCCCTCTGAATTCGTATGAGGTCGAAAAGAGGGAAGGGATTCCCTCAACTCTAGGACGGCTGATGGAGACTTTAAGCAAATAGACATCCGACCATGCAGCCGCCCGACCTCCTAGCCATGCAGCTGCATGGCCTCATAGCCATCCAGTCCAATGGTCTTTGGCCGACCACGTCCACGGACTCCATATACGGACTAAGACACCCCCGCCATACCAACACATTTTAGGGGTACAATATGTATTGTACATTGATCAATTCCTATAAGTACCTCTCTCTCTCTCTCTCTCTCTCTCTCTCTCTCTCTCTTTCTATCTTTTGTCTAATAGCACTCTATACCTTAGGCATGTCTCCCGAACAGATTCAGAATGAACAATAACCCTAATTAAAATAAATGCCTATCTCACTAAACCTTTAAAATAAATATTTTTCTGTTCTTTTCTTTTTTGGATTTGCAGTTGGTATTTATTGTTATAATGTCATCATCAACTCTTGTTAGGTTATAATGTAATGTAATGTGTGAGATCATAGTATTTGTCCCCAAAACTATGCTAATTTTATGGAATCTTTTTTGTTTTAGATATTTACAGACATGGCACTTCTGGTTGAAGCACAAGGAGAGCTGTTAGATAACATTGAAAACCAGGTTTGCCACTAATTCTTTCCTAGATTGAGTTTAAAAAAAGTAACAAAATGCATTACATATCAACACAAAACTTTTATCTAAACTTTCATATTAACTTATATGATACTTTATTCTCATGATTATAGCAAAACATATGTATGAAAATATGCAGCTTAGTTCAAAAAAAAAATTAGTGGTATTTTTAATGTGGTACTAAGGATTTTTTATGGGAGATTAAGGATTTAAGTGTTATATAAATAAAAATCAAAATTTTGCTATCAGATATTCAAATATGGAATAATCATATGGTACGTCTGCAAATGTCTCTTAATTATATTGTTAGACGATTCTTATGATTTTTCTTTTCGGTTTCAGGTAGCAAATGCAGTGAACCACGTACAAAGTGGAACAGAAGCTCTCCAAATCGCAAAAACCCTGCAGAAGAAGTCAAGAAAATGCATGATGATAGCTATCATCCTACTTCTAGTTATTGCAGCCATTATTGTTCTCACAATTGTTAAACCTTGGAAATGAAAAAAAAAAAAGGTTTTTCTATTGACAATTATGATTTAATCCTCTTGATGTGATATGAACTTTTTGTTCATATTTCTAACCCTTGTTTAGTATGAAAATGTTCTTAGAGCATCAAATTTGTCATATCAATAGAATAATAAATTAATTATTTTTATTTTTTTATAATATTATTTGGGTTCGAACTTGTGCCACATGAGTTAGAGGCAATTTTAATCAACATGTTATGTGATGTAATATTTGTACACAATTGGAGCTTAGAGTATGAGGTGATTTTGCGCAAACATTACATCTTTTCAGATGCATGGCTTAAAGATGATGCTGAAAATATGTTGATATACTTAGGCAGATAGAATGAGATTCTTTTTAATTTATATATTGTTAAGGGAAAGTAATCTTTCTACAGGCTGGTAAATACTACAAGCATGATTCTCTCCAATTATAGTATTAGTGATTTGATTATGCTATTATCTTATTTCAATCATTCAATATGTTTTTGGATTGTTGCCATTCCATCAATATTTTTTAACCCCCTCAATGCTAATGAAATCAATGCAAGTTCTTCAAAATAACTTGGATGAAGTGTTATTATACCATGCAATTAAAATGCTAATAAAATAGGATCTCAATCACTTAAGAGAGGCATGTTTAATATTTATAATTAGCAAGATACTTTTATAATCATCTATGGGCTCTGAAACTTTATTGCCCCAATCTGTCAAAAAAAATGAATGACAAGGGAATTAACTGAAACATTTGGGTCAAAATTTTTGAAGATAACTAAAATCATAGATAAGACACAACTTAGATATTTCACCCTCACTTAGACATTTGGGTTAAAATTTATCACTATGAGCTTAAAAGCAGTTGGGGTAATGATGTCACCACACGATCAAGATCTCATGGTCACATCTTCTCATGTATTCATAGACCTTAGTTAGTTTAGTCAGAGCTTTATCAGGTTAAATTTTAATAAGGAAGATTGAAATGTTGATAAGACACTATCCAAAGGTTTTGCACTCTTTTGTGATGACTTTTATTTAACCAGGTTTCTTATAGGTGCAAGCCCCTATGGTTAAATTTCTCTCCTAATAATAAGAGAGCACTTTCGATTAAGGCTATTCATTTAAAGTTGAATATGTAACATATAATAGAAGCATACCCAGAGTTTAAATTATTAAATTTAGCACATTGAGCTTAAAGTGGATGGTGGAGGAAATGATTATGAATTTGATCAAAATCTCATCATTCCATCATTCCTAGTTGTTTTGGTTCCTGATCTACTTAATCAAAAGACGTAGTTGATCTACTGACTGAAGAATCATTGTCTGCAATATGAGTTGTGTCATCCAATAAATCTATGTAGATCTGGAATGAATGTTTGTCTATGGAGAAAAATTTAAGTCATCATGGGCTAACACAAGGCTTTATGTCAATCAATTATACCCTTATGATTCATATCTCAATGGGTAGAAAGCTATAAGGGAACATATAGGTTGTGACTGTGACCATAATATAATAGCGTCTTTTGGTGGTAACCACTCAGTTAAAGGGCTATGATTAGAACTGTTACTATTTATAGAGCCTTTAGGCTAAACCATGCAGATAGAAAACTTGGGCTACATACTTATTGGAGTGAATTTTCATTGAATGTGAATACAGTGATACACTTGAAGTGGCACTTGCTCTTTGTGAGTTGAAGTCAATAAAAAATTTGTTCCCCAAAATAAACAATTGCAAAGGGTAGATAAGATCTGCTTTAAATTCTTAAGTGATCTAATTGTAAAATAATGTTTTAGTTTATTTTTTTGTAAATATAAATTTAAAAGGCGATACTCTGGTTGAGATTTTCAGTCAATGACACCATCATGAAGGATTTAATATTTAAACCTTTAATGTTTTAGATTCATTTGAAACTTGTTAGTCTAAAATCCTTAAAAAATAGTTTCTATGAACTCATGTTCTTACAAGGAGGAGGATTTCACAAGGTGATTGGGCTTGCAAATCTTATTGGAACATTATTAAAAATTAGTAAAGTCATGAAGTTTAGACCTTATGAGGAGGAGGATCATGATGTTTGGGTAAGACTTACAACCCTTTCCTATAGACAAGGTCATTTGATTGATTGATTTAAGAAAAAAAGTGAAAACCATATCCAAACCGACACAACAATTTTAGAATATTTAATTTTAAATACTTACTTCATTTCAACAAAGCACATGAAGGTGTATACTTTTTACTCTAGTAGTAGTACAACACGACATTTAATTTACTCAAAGATTACAATCACATATTTCATAACAAGCTTATACATATTTTAATGCACTGCATCGACCATGGGAATATTTCTTAAAATATGAAGGTTGTCTTAAAAATTTTTGATGCTTTAACTGATCGTTCTTACATCCCATTAGAATGCATGCACATAAATTGACAACATTTTGCACAACTACCTGAAAAAATAGCAACACATTTGCACAAATCTTAAAATATTGCCTCTGGACTGAACATTGACTTAAAGCTCATGAAATCATTAAAAAAGTTGAAAGTTTTATGTGCTAAGTTTATAATAATGATGTACAGGAATCACATTGACCTCTTCAAAAGAACACCATTTGTATGCTTCTTAGTTTGAATTGCAAATTCGGTGGTGGGTTTGAAATGTTAAGCCTTTATTTTAGCATTTGAAAATGAAATTTATTAAATATGGCCCCAATTACATATTTAATTCTTTTTTCCAAGTTAAAACTCTAAAAGCTTTTGTAAAAAGCCTTAATTTTGGATTGAATTTTAATTCCTAAGATCCTAAGTTAAAAGCCCAAATTTAAATTATTTAAGTCCTAAAAGTATAAACTTTAAATCTCAAATCCATTTTTTTTTTCAAAATGCTTAGAGCCTAAATTTTAAAATTTTAAATTCAAATTTTCTTATGCTCAAATGATTCACATTTAAGTCACTTTATAAGTTCAAATAATCCAAAAAAAAAAACATTTACTTATTTGCAAGTCCTAGTCACTAAAAATTTTGCTAACCTCTTAGCGTCAACCACCCTTATTAGAGGGCATAGATAGAATGTCAACCTTCACAACTCACTGGTAGGTGTGGTGAGATACCAAGGCTTAGATAAAAAAAATGTATTTCAACACATAGTTGGTGAGGGTTTTTTATCGTGCATCCAAAATAGATATCAAAAGAAATCTAACTAAATAATTAGAGATGACATTTCTAGATAACATTCAACCTTGAGAGATAGAAATATTACCTTATAACAATCAAATCACCTGGATGATGAAAATCTCTGTAATTTATGTGTCTACAAAACCAAGGGTTTTCCCCTTACCTTATGAGTGTAAGATAAGATATATTTTACTCTAGGGTCTGATATCCCTATGAGGGGAAGCCCAAATAGATAATTACATTCAGGAGTAGAGGCACCTGAGAGTACTTTCAATTAAAATTTATACTTTTATCTTTTATGATTATTAATAAGTGAACGTGAGATGATATAGATTGAATGATTTGTGGATTTTAAAGTGATTTGGCCAGAATTGAAAATTTGTATGGAATTAATAGTATTGGTTTCACTTTAGCTGAGAACTTGAGTTGAATGAGTTTGGTTTCATTTGAAATGTTAAGTTGATTTGTTCGTTTAATTGATTTAAGTTTGTTTTATAAGTTGCTCGTTAGAATATGTTTAAATTTTTGTTTATTTTATGTTTGTTAAAATTATTTTTAATATTTACCTTGATTAAGATAACTAGGTTTATTTTAGGTTTATTTAAACATTTATTTTAATAATATTATAGTAATTTATTTGAGCAGCATTAAGATTTAAGGATTATTAATATCATTATTGAAATATTCTTTTTCTTGGATTGTCTTGAAAGACTTAAGGTACATTTATGTTTTTTAAGGTTGGTTGAAATTTGTTAAAGTTAAGTTCATTGAAGTTTATTAAGATTTGTTAAGATTGAAGGTTATTAAGGTTTGTTATAGTTTATTTAAATTTATTATTGTTTGATAAAATTTAGTTAAATTTGTGAAAGTTTATTTAAGTTTATTAAAGTTTGTTAATTTTCATTAAAGTTAACTTAAGTTTGTTTAAGTTATTAAATTTTATTATATATTATTTAAGTTTTTTAGAGGTTTATTAATGTTTGGTGAGATCTTTTAAAGTTAAAGTTAATTAAGCTTTATTAAATTTAAAATTTGTTAAATAAAATCTAGTAAAAAATTATTATATTTAAGAATTAGGTTAAAATTTAATTAAGTTTATTTACATTTTGGTTCAAGTTTTAAATTTTAATATGTGTTCTAAGATTTTGAAATTCTAGGGCTTTGGTCTGTTGAGAGCGAAAATCAGATTTGGATATCAAGTTTGCGGTTTGAATTTGAGCTTAGGCTTGAAACAAAGACAAGTCAAATTTGATTTGATCTTTAAGTTGAAAGTAAAACAAATCAAATATGAATTTGAGATTGGTATAAAGCTATGTTTGATTTGGAATTGATTTGGAGTTAAGGTGGAATTAACTTAAAGTTGATTGATTTAGAGTAGAGTTAGTATTTGAGTCATAGTTAACATTGAGTTTATTTGGACTTGATTTTCACCCAAGAAAATGGGGTAAGAGTGGGAAGAGGATTTTTTTATGGAGGTGAAGTGGTAACTTAAAATAACTCTAAAAGGGAGGCAAATAGGTGAACTAATCTAAATGTTGGAAATAACACTCTTGATCAAGATTCCCAAGGTTTTCCATCATCCTGGGTGCATTACGATCCTTAGATTATTAATCAAACATATAACAAGAGGCCTCCTTTATTGTCAAAATGATGAATAAGATTGATCGTCCCATTAGTATGTGATTTGGAGTTCCTCCATCGATAAAATTGGGTACTTCCTCCTAGGGCACCCCTACAGTCCAAGGGGGTAAGTCTTTTGTTTTATAAGTCATAGTGCTTAATTTAATCAAACAGGTACCTAGTGAACTAACCTTGGCCTCTAGAATAGACTTGCTGACCTTATTTTTGGTTGAGTTATAGTCTTTCTCTTTAGTAGTCCAAGGTCTAACCATAAAACTTTCTTATTGACTATTCTTAGAGAACTAGAAAAAGCACCCTCACCATTAGAAATTATAAACTTTTCTTCACTCAACTTGAAGTTCCACATATTGGTTCTAACCTCTAGCACTTAGTTGATGGGGTCATTATGGGGGAGCTCAAGGAGAGTTCCTATAAGACTGTTTGACCTTAGGGTTGACCTTGGGTGTTGGGCTAGAGCTAAGGCACTCACTTCACTCACAATCACTCACTACCCTTAAACCCAAAATTTCTTGGCTTTGATCCCTTGATACTTTTGGGATACTCATGTAGATGGTCCCCTAAACCTACTAGCCCTAGGCAGGGGTTTAGCTAAGGCCAATACATAAAGGACCCAAATAGGGTTTCCATTGGTCCATGACTTACTTTTGGTGGTTAGTTCCCCAATCTTACCCAAAATACTCATCCTGACCTTTTGTCCCTAAACTCCCCAAATTACCCAAGTACCATTGAAACCCTAAATTTGGCCAAAATTCTCAAAGTTATCCAAAATACCCAAACTTGTGCAAAAAATCATCTCAAACCTTTTGAGAACACCCAAATTACCCAAAATCACCAAAAATTGCCAAATTACCAAAATACCCCTCCTTGGCCCAAAATCCAAAAAATTCCAAAAAGATCCTAAAATTTTCCAAAATATTCCAAATATTCCTAATTTTATTTTTCTCAACTATTGCATGATCCAATTTGACCATCATTGATTAAAACCCCCAAATTACCTTTAAAGGCCTAAATTTCCCCAAATTCAATTCAAATGTCCATCAATTTGATCCCAATCTCCCAAAATTTCAATCCTAAAATGAAATTAACTCTCAATGTGACCAAAATAAGCTAAATCCAAGCTCAATTGGCCATGTTTTGAGCCCCATTTTTATATAGGTCAAAACTTCAATTTTGGGCACATGACCTAATCTCACCAAATTAAATCCAAGGCTTTTTGTTGGAAAAATATTTATAACATTCCTACACATCAAAATTAAGCATAAATTGGCCTTGGTGAAGTCTCAATTTTATTTAATTTCAACCTAGGTCAAAAGCCCAAAATTTTGCCCTAAATTAGCTATGCCTCTAAATTAATTGATTGCCTTAGCTCCAAAATTTCCATTCCATTCCTTCATGAAAAATATTCATAACATCTCCCTTGACCATTTGGACCATTCAAGTGAGCCAAATTCTAAGCCTAGCTCACTCTAGACCCAAGTCTATCCCAACTTGCCCAAATTGACCAAATCTCCAAAATTCTTCAAATTAACCCTGCAATTGAACTCAAAACTCTTTTCATCCTTCACCAAAAATGTTCATTACAATCATTGACATTAATTGCATCAATCAATTAGGCTTAAGAACATGGCTAACCTAACCTAAACTGAAGTTTTGGTCATTTGCACCTACTTGGACCCATGCACTAAATGTGGCCTAACCACCCCAAAGTCCCAAAATTAATAACTCCACAACCATTAGTTGGACCCTAGTGACCTGGCTAAACCTCAAAAAACCACCTAAGCTAAGACATGGACCAAAGGTCCCATAAATCAAGGGATTTTGATTCCATGTTTTTTAAAGCCTTGGACATTTTTGCCAAAACTAAACCTCAACTCGTTTAATTGCTGTGACATATTCCCCTAGGTTCCGTGAGCTCCTAGCCACCTCCCCCTGCCATGGCTGGCTGGCCTAGTCATCGCAGAAGCCAAAACTGAGGGCCAACCCCTCTCAAACTTCACCCAATTCAAACCAAGAGGTGGCCTCACCTAAATGAGATGTTGGAGCCTTTCTGCCCTCCACCTAAGCATCACATTGCACCAAAACATTGGCCATGACAGCCACCCCAAGCCCATTTTTATAAAAGCTCACCTCCATGACCATGGAGGGAGTGCTAAATTTTTCTTAAAGAAAGCTTCCCAAATCACTCACAGAGTTTCTTTGAGACCTCCTCAATGCAATCCAACTATCTTCCCCCTCTGATCCCCATCGTGGAAGCTCAATTTTGAGCTCAAACTTCTGTCTAAAACTAGGACAGAGCTCAATCCACCTCCACAGTCCACCAAACATAAATTAATTGTACCCACACTTTCACAACACTGAAAGAAGAAAAAGCCCCATCAAATCCCCATTCCACAGAGCCCATAGTATAGACTTTGATTAACACCTGAAATCGAGCTTGGTCGAATACCTAGACCTTACACCACAACAAGAGGCTCAATCTCTAGCCTCCTTGGACTCCAACGAACGTGTCAAGCATCTCTAATTGAAGCTTCCCTTCACAGAGTAAAGGTATTGAACTTCTCATCCCGAGTCTCTTTTGATTCTCCATTTTCTTGGGCTTAATTTCATGGCACCTTAACTATATAAATATGTTCCTCTAGTCTATACGAGCATTTTAAAAAAATTTCATTCAATTTGGTTGAAAAATGAGGGAGATATCAAGCCTTGAAGATGGATGGTTCTTGGGTTAGGCCATTGGGGATAATGACGGAGCGTTGTTCGATCAAGTGTGTATCGGATGAACGGTCAAGATGAAGCCGAACAACGCTTCTATAGATGAACGCGGGGCGCGTGGCTGCTAGCGTGGATGATAGTGTCAAATGGGAGTGCGCTGTGTGGAGCTTTGGAGCTGCCTAGGATCCAGTCAACGTTGTGCGTTTAAATAGATAAATAGGGATTTACATAATTCAACCCTAACTTTAAAAATTCATATCTTGGTATAGAAAAATCACAAAAATAAAATAAAAACACTCTTTCATAGTGAACAGAGGAGAACGATGTGGAAATAATTTGAAGTCCATTTGATGCATGTTTTATTTTTAATTAATTAAACATTGTCTTGAGTCTTTTGATTCTCTAGTCATATAAGAATTTCACCATGGCTTCAATTTTTGGTATGTTGTAGCCTCTGTCAAGGGGACATTATCTGATTTTTCTAAAATCAAAGGAGACCTCTTGACAGAGATCCATATTTTTTAAGTTTATGCACATTATTTACTTAAATTAATCATAATATTTAGCATGTTTCTTAGAAAAATCCAAGAAAATTTTGGAAGGTTTATTATGACCAGAGAACCTTTAGCAAAATCTCTCATCAGCTAAGTCATTTAAAATGCACCTAGTCTTCATAAACTCTAAATCACTAAGATAATTAATTTTAGAAAATATAAACATAAAAATAACTTGATTTTTTATCTCCATTATTTTCTAAGATCTAGAGAACTCCCATAAAAATTTTAAAGCACTTTGAGTTCATTTGATGGCCTAAATTGACTTTTCAAGTTGAATATCCTTTTTGGCACTAAAATGATTATTAATGATCAAAATATAACTCAAAAAATTATTAAAACTTATTTTTGGATTTTTCTGTGATCAAGGGAATTTTATAAAAATAAAATGATATTTAAAATAAAAACTTTATTTTTAGTCTATTTTTAATATTTAAAATAATTAAAAATTCATAAAAATCACAAAAATAATAAAATTCATGAAAATGTTCTAAATTGTTTTCTAAGCACTTAAAAAGAATTGAAATATTTTTTCTGATTTTATAAATAAAGATATGGTATTTTGAAGCGTAAAATAATTTTAAAAGACAAAAAAATGGATTTCCACTAAAATAATTCCAATAAATCAGACAAAAATTATAAAAATATAAAATTTGCTTCCGTAGGTTCTCTAACCTCAGGGAGATTTTTCAAAATTGCAAAACTTAATTTTCCCCATTTAAAATATTTTATATTTAATGAATACTACAAAAATTAAAATAATTTTTATAATTTAAATAAAATTCAAAAATTATGAAATTTTGTCCAAATGGCTCTTTGGTCTAGGTTTACCTTTAATAAAAAATTCAAGTGATTATGCTTTACCTTGGTTAAGTTATAAAATTTTCTTTTAAAAAACCCATTTTTGCATGAAAATAAATTTATAAATTAAATTATATTTTAAAAAATCACATTTTCTCCTCTGATGTCTTAATTGACCCATGAATGAGGTAGGATAAAAATTTCAAAGTCATTTGATTTGAATTTGACAAATTATGAAGTGTTAGAGCCTTAGGGGGCAAAAGTGTAATTTTAAGAATTTGGCCTTAATTAACATTTAGGCTCAAGGAGGGAAATGTGCAACCTCTGATCTTAATTAACTTTTTGGAAGATTAAAATTAAAAGGGAATTAATTGGTAGGAACCAATTAATAATCACTTTCCTAATCAAAAGGACAAATTAATAATTTTCTAAATTACTAAAATTTGAAGGTTTGTTAAAATTAAAAGAACCTAGGACTTAGGGGTATGACTTTTGAAGTTTGTAATCAATCAATTTAATCCCCCTATTTGAGGTTCAAATGAAATTCAAATAATGAATCACGATCACCTAAAACTTAACATTTTCAAAATTAATTAAGACACTTACCTTGGTCTTAAGGGCTTAGTAGTGATCTAAGTTAAATCAAGATTGATTTAATGAGGATTAGAAAAGAGAACATAGCCAAAATTTAAGACCTTTAAAACACTACAAGCCCAATTAGGATTAACATTTTGCTAAGTGTTCCAACAATACTAGCTTGCCCCTTTAAGAGTCTTCATTCACATAATCTTCAAAATTGAATTACAATTGATAATTACCCAACTTTTAGGGATAGTTAGGACATCAATGTTCATTGAGCATTAGGGTGTTCATAGGGTGATTTATTAAGCAACATAATAAGTTTAAATGAATTCGAGGCTTTTCACCAGGTGATAAGAGGGAAGCATGGACTTGTTTCTTCCTCCTAACCTGTTGGATACCTCAGAGGTCTACTAAACTTAATATGTTTTGCTTAACAAAATCATCTTTAATTAAACTCCTAAGGACCCACCAAGATATGATACAAGGTTATGAAAACTACCAAAACATTACTTTTCTGCCTCTACATGAACTGCCCTCACATGCATTTTAAGTTTCAGGTGGTGGAACGAGAAGACTCGTCAGGTACGCCTTTTATAGTTTACAGTGTCGTCTTTCTTGTACTTTTTACACTTGCAAAACTTGCATACTAAACAATGATGACACCCTACATGAAAACTAAAACTATCAGGATAGCCACAAAACCAAAACCAAAGTTAAAATCAACCAAGATAAAATTCATCGCCACATCATTTAAAATATAAAACAACTCAAAATTTAATCACACACATCACACAAAATAACAACTGCAACTAAATTAAGACGTCTCCATCGGATGATCGGGAACCCCTCAGAGGAGTTAACCTATGGTTGCTATCGAGGCTTTTTACGGTCTAAAAGAAATTATGAAACTCATTAAGTTGAGTTTAATAAATTCATTTGGACTAAGTGAATCCAATAGAAAATAGTGGTGTCAGAATGAGAGAACCGTGTGATCCTAACCGGTGTCACTCTAATCAACTTTAACATCCCCCCATAAAAATTTAAAGAACTTCAACCAAAGGGCCAATTGATTTGACATCATAACTTGACACCCTATAAAACTTAAACTCGCCACGACGAGGAGCTTGGAGCTAGCATGATGGGCAGCACGACCATCTTCAACAGCAAAATCTGTCTACATCAGCTAAACCAATTTCTTTCCTTCTTTAGAATTAAACAACAAAGCCATAGGACTTTGAGTCTGTCTGCTTATGCAACATAAATCCTCATCTCATCTTTAGGCATTTGTATAACTCTGTTGTACAATAATATAAGCCCTAACTCGTTTTAGGATTCCAAGTTTGTCGTTTGTCACGACCTAAATCCTCACATTATCCAGGCTATTTGTGTGATTTCTTCACACAAATGTAAGTCCTAAATTAATAAAATTAGCAGGATGAAACACTAAAATTTTTCTCCACAAAACTGAAGCCAAACAATAGGATAGACTGGGAAGGCACTGAGGTTCTCCTCCAGATCTATGACATCCCCTAGTCCTCCCTTCTTTAGATTCCATAATAAATGTCCCAAATTTGAATCATTCCCCTTTCATACCTCTTTGTCCGATTTCATTAAAAAGTCCTTTCCTTTGAATTCCTTAAAGATAATATTTCCTGATTTTTATCGAGAGTTTTCTCAGATGACTTCGGTCATTTATGATGTAATTAACTATAGGGGCTTTCCCTTATACTAAACTTTTCTCGAACCTACCTTAATATAAACCCTATTTAATTCTTCATATTAAATAGGGTAAATTGTTGGTAAATAAAATGGTTTCACAGAACAAACGGACGTCATACTTTCTTACTTTATTTGATCGAGCCTCATCCTCAAGTCTTGTGTTAATTCTTCGGAATAGATACAGGGTTTGAGGTATAGTGCTCTTTCATTTAAACTATGAAAAATATGGGTTCATTTTGATTTCATACTTTTCTAAACTTTAAGATCCTTCCGAAGCAGGCGACGGGATTTCAATTCCGGTGGCAGACAGCTTCTTACGGGCAACTCCCTGAACTAAAATAGTGCCCACAGCTTCTGGCGACTCCGCTGGGGACTAGCTTTTCTCTCCATTTAAGTAAAGAAAAATTATCTTTATACATCGGTAATGCGTTCATGTCCCTTATGAAACAAAATTACCCTTCTTCCGTTGACATATTTTACCCATTTCTGTCTTGGGAAAGTACGACCAACTCTTTGGACTTCAGGACTGTCTATTTGATCACCTTTGAACAGAGGGGTTCAGGAGGCCATTAAGGACTCTTGAAATCTTCATGAGGGGTTGGACCCCAATAGGTGTGTTGGTGGACTAGTTCCACCTGGGCAATGTGTGTTGCTAAATGGTTCCCGTAATGGGTTCTAAACACTTCACATCTCCCTTCCAAATCTGATTTGCTATTTTGTAAATTAAATCAAATTGTGTTGTGTTGCGCACACTTTAAGATTTTCATATATTAATTAATTTTTTTACTTTCAAATTACCTTTTTACTAAAAAAATTTTAAAAAAATCCCACAAACTAAGACTTACCCAATCTAAAGACCAACCTCTGTAAATTTTCAATTCTTGCACTAAAGATTACAAGGTTTTGGCCATATAGCTAACCCCAAAGCTTTCTTCTTTTAAAGCTGACGCAATGGCCTACCCAATGTTGACATTTTCGTGCAACTTGTCAACAAGTCATGAGGCCTGCAACATTGCTCCCACCATTAAGTTCAGAGCTGGATTTGAAGACCTTGAGGTTATCCTCGGGAAGGCTTCGTTTGTCGTGATGAAAGTCACCGCTTTGGAAATTGACGAGCTGTCTACTGAGTTCAATCTAAACTGTCTTCAGGACTTCCCTTCCTACAAGAAGCCAAGATTATTGTTGTCGTCATGGATCCCACCAAACCTGATGTTCCCGCTGCCAAAGGAAAAGAAATAATGATTGTTGAGGATCCAACTGAAGGATTAGCTACCCCACCTTCAGTGTTTGAAAACGGATCAAGTTCAAGGGTTGCACCACTAAATCAAACTTAGAAGAGAAACCGTAGTAGAAGAGTTTGAAGGGGTACTAAAGCTCAAAATCTTGAGGAAATACCTGTCGAGGAAGAGCGTCACCAAGACGAATTTGAACTACCATAAATATATCCACTGCTGCGAGGGAGCAGATTTCATCTTTTAGTGGACACCGACGGACACGAGAGTGTCCAGAAGATTACTGCTACGTTATCATCACTTCATGGAAAGGATGGGGAGAAAAAGAAGTCTACTCCTATCACCTGAGTCAGCTCAGTTTTTCAGAGACTAGCTGTCAAAGAGGGTTGTTCAGTCCGTGTGTTACTCAAATGAGTGGGACATGCAATGTCCCCTAAAATGAAGGAAGAAATTTTAAGGGGCGTCAAGTCTGCCAAACAAAATTCAAAGGAAAATCTGCCCGCTCTCATTCCCGTCTAGTTCCGCCTGAGAAATAGGGTTGACACTGTCGCTGTTACTACAGATTCCACGACTACCGGGACCACAGGCCGTCAACCAGTAAAGTCAAGACTGGGTCCAAGAATCCTACCAAACATAAATCACAAAGATATTCCTAAAAAGGAAAAAACAAGGATGTTACCTGATATTGTATCTGGTCTACACAGTGGGGAGCATATTTCTCCTCGACATGCTTGTATTTCTGCTAGGATGCTCCGTCCTGAGACATCATTATCAAAGAATAAAGTATGGATACCTAAGGTTGTTGTACCGATAGAGTCCAGTGAACCCGCAGGGCAAGATCATGGAATGAAGACTAGGTCTGAAAAATTTGACATCGTCGCAACGATTGCCAACGAGATGAAAGAACCATTAGAAAATGTCCAGCAGGGTCCTCCAGATCTTAAGATGATTCAAGAATTGATAATCAAAGAAAAAGTTGAAAAGCTCAGAGTCGAGATTTCCGAGTTAGCTCGGGAACACGGAGTTTCCATCGATGATGATGATGAAGATTTTGACTATAATGACTACCTGGAAGAAGATTTCATGGATGTCCATCTTATCAAGACTAGGGTCGTTGCATCTGTGTGCAACACTCAACCTTCTACTGAAGAGAACGCCATAGATGAGCTGCGTAGGGCTATCATCCTAAGGGATGAACAAGTCAGCCTATGGGAAAAAAGGATAGAAGAGATGGCCGCCGTCATGACCGCTATGGCCATTATTCAAGGACAATCATAAGCGCCGCAACTAGCATATCCATAAATCAACCAACCAAAAATCATACATATTATAGATAAAAGAAGAGAGGTTGCCTCAGCAAATAGAGATAAGCAACTGAAGAGGGATTCTCCACCGAGTGCCATGTCGGAGAAAAAATTCAAACAGATGGTCGAGCAAGTTTGAGATGCCTTAACCCAATCTAAGGGTGGTGCATTGATTCTAAAAGGTAGATCATACCAAAAAGAGTTCAATGTCGTACCTTTCACTAAGGGTTTTGTATTCCCAAGCTTCAAGATATTTGATGGGACCGAAAATCCCTGATAGCAGCTAGCACACTTCTGAGCCAGTTGTGGCAATACAAGAAATAACAAAGCTTTACTCTGTCACCAATTCATCAGCAACTGTCAGGAGTTGATTTTGATTGGAATGTCGATTTGCCC
>NEWO01000486.1:200101-218008 GCA_003013225.1 Phalaenopsis aphrodite
AAACAAGCATAGGATTAGTCAATGTTCTTTATGCCTGGACCAAAGGGTAAAGAATAGGATTGCTCCTATTTGGCACATATAATATTTAATGCATCTCATTCTCTTACATTATCCAATTCATTACATAAGAATAGTAGTTTTAATATCTCAAAATTCTCCAAACCAATTCATCCAAAAAGGGTTATCTTTAGAATTAATATTTACATTTAGTTATAGTTACTATCTTTACATTTAATACTTACATTTAGGATTAGTTGCTAGATAAAACATTATTTTAATCAACATTCTAAACTAAAGAGTAATTGTAGTAGACTAGAATTTGACTAAGAACCTCTTACCTCACTTCGTTGTGGGATCGATGAACGGGACTCCACTAGAGCCCCATATTATTTGAGCGATACGTATACTTGCGTTTGAAATTGTGACTTTACAAAATAATTATAAATATATAAATTTGGGTTCATAAATGCTTGCATATTAAAAGTTGCATCAAGTTTTTGGCATCATTGTCGAGGATTTAAATCTTCTAGTAGTGGTGTCAAATTCTTATATTTTTAGGTAAATAAAAAATCGCTGTCAAGTTTTTGGCACCATTACTGGGGAAGCTTTGGTAAGAACTTTAGGAGAATTTTAGTTGAAGTAATTAGGCTTAGACTTGAAAACTATAGTGTCGTAAAAACTGTTTTGTGTGAAAGTGTTTTTATATTAAAAAGTGTTGAAAAAAATTGTTTTTTATGAAAAATAAGGTGTTCGTGAAAATGTTTTGTTGTGTTGAATATATTTCATATGTTATTTGTTTTATTGTTAATGTATTATTTGTTGTGTTGTGTATGTGAATCAAAGGATCTGTAGGACTTGTGTCTTATGATCCCGAGTTTGAAGAAAGAAAAAAATAAAAATACAAAGAGGACTCGAGAAACTAGAAATGGAAATGGAAAACTTTCAAAATAATAACTTGAAAAATCATCATACTTCATTGAGGGATTACGTAAATCCTACAACAGATGAAATTCACTCAAGTATACAAAACCCTGTTCTAGAAGCTGACTCGTTTGAAATAAATCCTGAGATTATCCAACTGGTGCAGAACAATCAGTTTGGGGGAACTCCTTTGGAGGATCCCTATTTCCACTTATCAAATTTTATAGAACTTTGTGCTATATTTCGTTATAACGGTATGTCAGACGATGTTGTTAGACTAAGGCTTTTTCCTTTCGCACTAAGGGATAAGGCTAAAATATGGTTATACTCATTAGCACCTAGCTCTATTAAAAATTGGGAGGAGTTAACTCAGAAATTCCTAGTTAAGTATTTTCCACCTTCAAGGCTACTAAAACTTAGAAACAATATTATCTCATTTTGTCAGTATGAAGGAGAATCAATATATGAAGCCTGAGAAAGATTTAAGGAACTTCTAAGAAAGTGTCCACATCATGCTCTGTCAGATTAGTTAATCATTCAAACTTTCTATAATGGGTTAGTAGAATCCCTTAGGTTTATAATTGATGCTGATGTTGGTGGATCATTAATGTCAAAATCATTTGATGAAGCATATGCATTAATTGAAAATATGTCTGCAAATGAATTTTAATGGCCCTCTACAAGGGTAAATCCTAAGAAAGTAGCCAGTGTTCATGATTCAGATGTGATTACAATTCTTGCATCTCAAGTTGCTGCAATATCAAAGAAGTTGGACCAATTTGGAATGAACTAAACTCAATTTACTCCAGTAAGTGGGGAAAGTTCATTAAGGCATATGATTGATTCAAACTTATCATATGAGACTTTAAATACCATAAAAAACCCATATTCTAACTTTTACCACCCAGGTTAGAAGAACAATCCTAATTTTAACTGGTGTCATATTACTTGGGGTAGAAACGAACAATGGGAAAATAATCATGCAAATCCTAATGGGAGTTGGAATAATCAAGGGAACACAAACTATAGACCTTCATATCCACCAGACTCTAACAATGATCAACAATTTGAGAATAAGAAGATGTCTATGGAAGAAGTGGTATTGCAAATGGGAAACCAATTGCAAAGTCAAAATGCTGCGATTAAAAATATAGAAAATCAATTGGGACAAATTGCTAATTCACTTAGCAATAGACCCCAAGGAACACTTTCTAGCAACATTGAGATCAACCCTAAAGAGAACACTAATCAACAAGTAGAAGTTGTCCAATTAAAAAGTGGAAGAGAGATAGAGGATTTGATTAGAAAAGAGAAAAATGTTGTGAGAGAAACAAAGGAAACTAAAAGACCTGAAGAACATGTTTCTAAGGATCTGGAAAAATAATATCTCCAACTAAAATCAATTTAAAAAGACTACCACCTTCATTTCCTCAAAGACTTAGACAGCATGAGTTGGATAAAAATTTTTTGAAGTTTATGGACGTACTTAAGAAGTTAACGATAAATATTCCTTTCGCTGAAACTTTGAAACAGATGCCAAGTTATGCAAAATTTATGAAGAAGATAATAAACAAGAAATGGAAATTTGGGGATTACGAGACAGTTGCACTAAGTGATGAGTGCAGCGCTATACTTCAGAAAAATTTTCCTCGGAAACTTAAAGATCATTGTAGCTTTATAATTCCTTGTGTAATTAGAAAAAGATTATGCGGAAAAACTTTATGTGATTTAGGATCCAGCATTAATGTGATGTCTTTATCTATTTTTAAAAGGTTAGGTGTAGCTGATATTTCTCCCACAACTATAACTCTTTTTTTAGCTGATCGATCTATCATTTATCCAAAAGGGATTATAGAACATGTGCTTGTTAAGGTGGATAAATTTATCTTTCCTATGGACTTTATTGTATTAGATATGGAGGAAGATAAAGAATATCCCATTATTTTGGGGAGACATTTTTTTTATTACTGGACAAGCTATGATAGATGTGCAAAAAGGAAAGTTAACTATGAATATTAATAACCATGAAACTACTTTTGATGTTTTAAAGGCTATGAAATATCCAGCTGAGAGAAATGATGATGATTGTTTTCGGGTGGATGAAATTGATTGTCTAAGTAAAAACTATTTCTAGAAAAGTTTTGAGAGTAAGTTAATAGATGAGATCGAAATGGTCTTTCATGATAGGCCTAAAATATTGTTTAAAGAAGACTATATGTATGTTCATGAGAGGTGTGAAATGATGGATGTTACCAAAAAAGTACTTTTAATTCCATCTGTTGAAAAATCTCATGACCTTAAAATGAATTTACCTCATACAATTTTAAAGCCTATCTATTTGGTGAATTCATATACACCACCAGTCTCTATATCTTCACATTCGACTCAATCACAAGATGAACATGAATTGAATGATGAAATCAGTAAAAGATCTCCTATGAAAGAGTTATTCAAAGTCACTGAATGTCATATTCTGTGGTATAAGAACAAAATTAATGAGATTTTGATGCTGGGGCAGATTATTAATGCAACTAACAGTTACCCTCCAAGAGATTTTACCTAGTGACTCTGAGATAAATCCTAAGGAAATGAATTATGAGCAATTTAAAATTATTGAACTGATATTTAGAAGAGAATTCGAGGATTTATTTCAAAAGAGCTTTGAGTTGAGAGATAAGGACAAGGAAATTGAAAGATTAATGGAAGAAATTCCTGAAGAATTGGAAGAAAATCTGAAACAAAAGAGTAGCATAGAAGATATTGATATAGAATCTGAATTATCTAGAGAGAATCTGATCCAAAATTTGGGAGATCTTGAATTATCATATAAAGATCCATTTCTTATAAATTTCAAGGATGATAATAATATGCAAATTAAGAAAATTACTAGAAGAATATTAGATCTAGAAAGAAATATGAGGAACAAGGATATGAATCAATATGAAAAGGAAGAGCTGAAAGAAAATTTTAAATTTTAGGACTTTGTAGGAATCCCTGGATCTGGGAAAAATTGAGCTATTGATCAAGGATTACTTAATTGGAATTTTGATCCAGGTGGAATCATTTGTCAGGCTAGCGACATTAAATCAAACGCTTTATGGGAGGCAACCCATAGTTATCTGTGTGGTTTGATTTAGTATACTTAAGATTCATGATTGTTAGTGTTGTATTGTGTTTGCTTTAGTGTGGATTGATATGTTTGCTTGATGTTTGGTAGATGTTTGGATTGTAAGTGGCTTGATTTACTTTTTGTGTGTCATGAGGGAGATGATTCCGTAAATTCTTATTATGGTTAGACTTGTATGTTCTCTTGTAGTAGTTGGATTGACGAGTACACTACAACTCGGGTTTCACCTGAACTTGAGTTTTATAAGAGACATTATGAATTTTAACAGTGATAGTTCCATCTCATATTTGTTACTTCCTTTCTTGGACTTTATTTTCATTTGATAGGAGTCGTGAACATATTTAATGAGAAGCTTATGGATGATTTTACATTGTACTTATAACTGTTATAGGTGCTTCATTATTGGGATATGGTGATGTCTGGTGTTGGTGCTCAAGAACCAATATATCAGGGGTAATCTTATCTTTGGGATTAGAATCTATAAAATCATTTATAAGCACCCAATATATTTTTGTAGGGATTCCGTTAGAAATTGGAATTAAGTTAATGAGATGTGATGAGATGGAGGAAGAATTGACCTCATTTATCTTGTTTATATATTTGTGTTTGTGTTTGTGTTACAATTTATAAGAATTAAAGAACATTTTTATATTTCAATGCAGATACATGTTATACTAGTTAGAACTTTGTTTAGTTAATTTCATTCTGGCATGTTTAGTTTAGATTTACTTTCTATTACATGTTTTCTATCCTAATAAATAATTGTAGATGTTTTTAAATGAAATTTGTGGCAGATAGAATTTTTAAACAATTTTTCTTATTACTTATATTTTCTGCACTAAATGTTATACATGATAAAAATCAAGTTTGGGGGTAAAAAAAAATGAAATTTTAAATTGTATATACTTCCTTTTAGTTTAATATTATTGCAAGCATATTTAGGCCTAATTTACTTACTCCTGTTGTCATTCTATCCTGATTATGCATGCATATAAATTTGATAGGATGTTGCAGTAGCTATTAAATTCAATTACTTTTTCTTCCTGCTACATTTTATAGAATTAATTACAAAATATTGAAAAATTTAAGTTTGGGGGAGGGAAGAAAAATATTAACTATTAGATGTTCTCAATTTAAATATTTTCAAAATTATTAATATGATTTTAAGAAGTGAATTTAATTCAGAGAACTATATTTTGTAGATATTTAAATATTATGGTAGATTTAAAGGAATATTTTTGTAATAAAAATTAATTTTGTAGATTAAGATATTTAGTTTAAGAGAATAAGACTATAGTTAACTATTTAAAGTAAAGGAAACTATATTTTGAAGTATTAAGAATCTTGGAAATTCATTTGAGAAGAAAATATTGGGGCTCAATGATGTAAAAGCTATGAAATATTTATAAGGTAAAAGAATGCTTTGAGTTTCAAAATTAGGGAAATAAAGGTGATGTTCAAAATCATTAAAGGCTATCCAGATATAGTAATCCTCACTTGAAAAAGGAAAAAGAAAGGATTGACTACAATCTCTAAAAAGAAAAGAAAAATATATAGGATTGAAAGCAATCCAAATGAGAAAGAGAAAAGAAAAGAAAAAAAATATATATAGAAGTGAAGAGAAGCTTGAGGAGATGCCTAATAAAAAATTGGTTTCACTGGACCTACCTAAAGGGAAAACCTAAATACATTCCTGAACTTATATTTATGGATTAGCATCTTTTACTAGTAGTGTTCTCAAGAAGTTCCTATCATTTGAATATTCTAAGTGACTTGATATTACAACATATTGTCATTCTTGAAATGAATAGAAAACTAGAACTCTTAAACTTGATGACTAGATAATCTTGTACTTACAGAGTTAATTTAATTACTTGAATTTTTTTTGAAAATCTTGCTATGATATTTACTTAAATCAAAATTATAGTATTTCTGAATTGAAACTTTACTACAATAGATCATAAATTTTATGTAGCACTAAAATTACTTGAGGACAAGTAATAGTTAAGTTTGCGAGATTTTAACCAAAGAAAAATATGATGAGATTTTCATACCTATTTTACACTGATTTTGATAATATTGCACTTTAAAAAAGGATATTTTTGATATTTTGTTGCATGTATGATGAATTATGGACTTTTTGAGAAAAAAAAATAAAAACATGCAATTTGGAGCAAAAACGAGCAAGAAATGAAATTTTGCCCTGTCACCTTTCGATAAGTCTTTCGATACTTAATTTATTTTACATTTCTTGCATATTTTTGAATGAGATTACACTTTAAAGGAAGGTTATTTTCATTCTTATTTTGTAGGGCTATCTGTTAGGAACACAACACAACTGAAATGGGACGAAATAGAGCTAAAACGGAGCCAAACGGAGCGAAATGGTGGAGTTGCGCAATCTGTCCGCCGACGGCGCCAAAATGGCGCCGACGGTGAGATTTACCCAAGAAGAACAAACAATGGCAGAAAAGCTCGCCGACAGCTCCCTTGAGCCCGCCGACGGTGCCTGGGACGACTATGGACCGAGTTTTGGCGGTTATGGGCCGAAATTCAACGTATTTGGACGCTTTTTGAAAGGATTCTTGTGGCAACTCTTCAAACTTCATCCCTGCACTTTAAAAGAACAAAATTAGGTTATAAAATGAGGGTTTTTTGTGAGAGGAATGTTAGGAAAAGTGTGGAGAAAGTTTAGGGATTTTTAGAATAGGAGTAGAGATGTAGATTTCTACCTTTTTAGAGAGATTGGAGAGGAGATTTTGAGAGAATTTATAAGGAGATGTTCTAGCATTGCATGGATTGGCGGGAGACTTTGTGGGAGAGATATTTGTCTTTCTTTCAAGGGAAAAAGCTAAATATTATGTTCTTCATTATCTTATTATTTTGTAAACACTTATCTAGTGGATTTGCTTTGGTTAAATGAAGTTTCTGTTGTGTTTTCTTCGTGCTTTGAGATGGGCTTCTCTTACTCTCTCTTTTTGTTTGGAAATAATGGCATGAGAAGATTATGCCATTGTTTTCATTTTCCTTTTCTTTTATAATGAGTAGAATTCATGTTTAGGATTTTGTGATGCATGTTAGAAGCGGATTTAATTATCAATGTGATGGTTTTTAATTGCTCTTTATTTACATTACATTAAAAGCCTGTTATAGTGTTAAAATTCGTTGTAATTTCATTAAGACCCAAGAGGGCTGTGTAATTCTCAACAAAGTAGAACCACATTCAGAATCCATGAATGGTTAAGTTCATGGGAGTTGAATGCAAATAAATAAGGAAATATACTTTGATGGGCGTAGAATTGGAGATTTTAGGGTGACAGACTAAAATCCCCAATTTGGTCCTATTTTTTGAGTATTGAAGTGGAGATGTTAGCCCTCAGGCGAGAAAAACGTGGGAGCTCTGAAGTGAGAGCCAGTATCCTCCTAGCCTAGCCACGGATTCAGTAAATAAGCAAAGGATTAGTCAATGTTCTTTAGAGTGGACCAAAGGGTAAAGAATAGGATTGCTCCTATTTGGCACATACAATATTTAATGCATCTCATTCATTTACATTATCTAATTCATTACATAAGAATAGTAGTTTTAATATCTCAAAATTCTCCAAACCAATTCATCCAAAAAGGGTTATCTTTAGAATTAATATTTGCATTTAGTTATAGTTACTATCTTTACATTTAATACTTGCATTTAGGAGTAGTTGCTAGATAAACATTATTTTAATCGACATTCTAAACTAAGGACTAATTGTAGTAGACTAGGATTTGACTAAGGACCTCTTACCTCGCTTTCCTGTGGGATCGATAAACGGGACTTCACTAGAGCCCTGTATTACTTGAGCGATACGTATACTTACGTTTGAAATTTTGACTTTACAAAATCATTATAAATATATAAATTTGGGTTCATAAATTCTTGCATATTAAAAGTTTCATTAAGTTTTTGGCGTCATTGTCAAGGGTTTAAATCTTCTAGTAGTAGTGTCAAATTCTTGTATTTTTAGGTATATAAAAAGTCACTGCCAGACACCTCTTTTAACGCTCTACTAGGTCGACCGTTGATTCATAAACACAACATGGTTCCATCATCTCTACATCAATGCATCAAATACTACAAAGAAGGATAATAATACTGCATCAAAGAAGATTTACAACCATTTTCAATTCATGAAGTCGGTATTCATGAAGATGCTGCCTACTACGCGCCACCAAAGAAAATTATATTCTCGCGAGATTTCGATAAACAAAAACAAAGATTCAGAAAAATCACAAAAAGGAGACCATTCAACTCCACTTCAACATACTATTGCCATCCGTCTACATCAAATTGGTGGAGGTTCTTTTGGTTCACGCACCCGAGGTTGAGGCTGGGGACGTGGACGTGGAAGGATCAATCTAGTTGTTGAATGGACTAGGCCGACCAACAACATTGGTGATGAAGACAATTTTGAAGATGCAATAATGATGATAAAATAGAATAAACCTCAGTACGAGATATCCTTAGAAGATACAGAGAAAAGTGAATATGAAACAATGTATGATCGGATAAACCACTATGTGAATACTATGACCCTTACTCCGATTATCCCTCAAAAGGTCAAGAGTTTAGAGGCCAAGGAAGTTTGTAGTATTGGTTCAAATCTGATCAAATGTTATTGTGCTTCTACCTCTACTAATCTTGAAAATCATGTAAATTTGGATGATGATCCTAATGAATTAATGGAATTGTCAAAACTTAATTTAATTCTTTAACCTCTACTGATCTACTCCATACTTTTCATCTTACATACAAAATTTAATTCAACAAGGACATTTGCCAAAACAAATACCAAAAGGTAAACTACAACTTTTTGAAAAATTATGGAGTGTTAAAAGTCAAACTCCAAACTCAAAATAGGGTCTCAGATTTGGTACAGTGGGACCAATCGATTATTCATAATTTTACATGGTTGTTACTAGTAAATCAGAAAAGGATGCCTCGATGTAGAGGATGACTCTATCGATCTGCTAATAGAGGATGGCTCGCCAGCATTTAAGGAGGAAATCAAGTCAACTGTTGATGAGTTAAAGGAAATTAACCTTGGGACAAAAGAGCAACACCGACCTACATTTATAAGCTCTCTACTCAACGATGAAGAATCTTCAGAATTGATCAAACTATTAATAGAATTAAAAGATTGCTTTGCCTAGAGCTATGATGAAATGTCAGGACTATAAGCAGAAGTAGCAGTTCATAAACTCGGAGTGGGCAAAGATATGACTCCTGTAAAACAAGCCCCCAGACGAATGCCCCTCGAAATAGAACAGCAAGTCATTACCGAGGTAAAGAAATTAATAAATGCTAACTTTGTACGGGAAGAACAGTACCCCACATGTTTAGTTAACATTGTTCCAGTCAAGAAGAAAAGTAGACAGATATGCTTCTGTGTCGATTTCAGAGATCTAAATAAAACATGTCTGAAAGTTGAGTTCCCACTACCTATATCGGAAATGATGGTGGATATCGCTTATACACACGAAATTTTCTCCTTCATGGATGGATCGTCGGGATACAACCAAATCAAGATGGCTCTCGAGAATGTTGCACTTACATCCTTCAGGACACCGATCGGATTTTTTTGCTACACAGTGATGTCATTTGGGTTAAAGAATGTCGAAGCTACATACCAATGAGCAATGATGAAAATTTTTGACGACCTCATTCATAATCAAGTAGAATGCTACGTGGATGATTTGGTCATCAAAAGAAAATGAAAAATAGACCATTTGTATGATTTGAGGATTGTGTTTGAACGATTATGACAATACAATCACAAGATGAATCCCTTAAAGTGCGCCTTTAGTGTTTCCTCTAGAAAATTTCTAGGATTTGTTGTTCATCATCGGGGAATTGAGATCGACCTAGTAAAATTAAAGCTATCTTGGAAATGCCTCCTCCTAAAACTTTGAAACAGCTACGGTCCTTCCAGGGGAAGTTGGCATATCTAAGACGCTTTATTTATAATCTCTCAAGTAGGTGTCAGCCCTTCTTGACATTAATTGAAAAGGATGCCAAATTCATTTGGGAAGAGAAATACCAGTTGGCCTTCAAGGATGTTAAATAATATTTAATGACACCCTCTGTTTTGGTAGCCCCCATCCCAAAGAAACCTTTGATACTTTATACCGAGGCTTTAGATGACTCTCTTGGGGCCCACATAGTCCAAGTCAACGATGAGGGTAAAGAGAATACACTCTACTACTTAATTTGTCGTCTAATACCAACAAAGATGAGGTATCCACCTATTGAGAAGCATTGTCTGACAGTAATTTTTGCCGCCCAAAAGCTTGGACATTACATGTTCCAGCCTTGAGCCTTTCTCATTTGGCACTCTATGGTCTGATCTTTGACAAGTCCTACCCTTTAAAATTCTTGAAGACAATATTTCCTGATCTAAATCAAGAGTTTTCTTATGTGACTTCAGTTATCTAAGATGTAATTAACTGTAGGGGCTTGCCCTTATAAGAAACTTTAAGAACCCAACTTAATATAAACCCTATCTATTTTTTTTATATTAGATAAGGAACTTGTCGGTCAACGTAAAGTTTTACAGACTAAAACAGTTGTCATAAATTCTTTAGTTTATCTAATCGAGCCTCACTAGTAAGTAATATGTCTATTCCTCAGGATAGATGTATCACTTACGGTGCTGTGCTTATTTATTTAAATTATTGCCTGTATGAGATCAGTTTGGTCTTTTATTTTTAAAATTAAGCAATTACTTTTCAAATTTATATATATTATATTAAATCAAATATCTTTTCCCAATTTAGCGATCGAAAAATAGTAGGATAGTTTGAGAAGTCACCAAGGTTCTCCTCAAGATTGGTGACATTCCCTATTTCTCTTCCTTTAGATTCCATGATAAATGTGCCAAACTTGGGCCCTTCCCATATGATACTCCTTTTTCCAACATTGAAAAGTCCTACCCTTTAAAATTTCTGAAGACAATATGTTCTGATCTAAATCGAGAGTTTTCTTAAGTGACCGAGGTCATTTAAGATGTAATTAACTATAGGGACTTGCCTTTATAGAATACTTTAAAACCCAGTTTAATATAAACCATGCCTAATATTTCATATTAGATAGGGAAAAGTTGTTGGTCAACATAAAATGGTTTTGCAAACTAAAGCGCGTGTCATAAATTTTTTAGCTTATTTAATCAAGCCTCACTAGTAAGTAATATGTCTATTCTTTGGGGTAGACGCATTATTTACAGTGTTGTGCTCATTTATTTGAATATTCTTTATATGGGATTAGTTTGGTCTCATATTTTCAAAATTAAACTATTACTTTTCAAAAATAAATTTTTCTTTAAATTAAAATATACTTTCCCAATTTGGCCACTGACACACACACACACACACACAGATATATATATAAATATATATATATATATATATATATGAATATATATATGTGTGTGTGTGAGAGAGAGAGGAGAAGCTTGAGAAGAAACCTAATAAAAAATTAGCTTCACTAGAATCATCTTAAGGAAAGGAACTTAATTACATTTATGAAATTATTTTTAGAAGTATTAGCATTATTCTAATAGAGTTCTCATGAAATTCCTTTTCTTATAATTCTTGTAGGCATCCTCAGTATGACAAAGTACAATTATTCGTCAAATGAATACAAATCAGAACTCTTAAGCTTGACTACTAGATATTCTTACATTTTAGTTTTAACCTAAGTTATTTAAATTTTTTCTAAAGTTTCACTATAAAATTTATAGGACAAAAACTATAGAAATTTTTTAGTAAAACTCATTACCATAAGTTATGAATTTTTACATAGTACAAGGAGTTACTTGAGGACAAGTAATGTTTATGTTTGGGAGAATTTATACACTTTAAAATTACCTATTTTTAATATACATTTAATTTCATTTTATGCAAATTTTTTATGATATTGCAATTTAAAGGAATGTATTTTTCATATTTTTGGTTCAACTACAAGAAAGAGATCTTTAGAGAAAATGAGGGCAAAATGGCACAACATCATATGGCGCTATAGCTCCATCCTTTGGCGTCATAATGTCAGCTATCCGACATGATGGGCACCATAGCTCCCCAGAGTGGTGCCATACTGCTAGAAATGGTTTCTCTACAAGATGCAATGATTTTTGAAGAATTTTGAAGGGGTGCTTGAAGTGACCCTTGGTTATTTTCAGAGTTCTATTAAAAGGAATCAATGGTTGAACGAAAATGAGGCTTTTAAGAGGACTTTTTGGAGAATTTTAGTATAGTTAGAGAGTTTAGGAGGGTGTGTGAGTTCATATTTGAGAAATTTTGACTTCGATGAGAATTGTTTGGAGATTTCTTGAAGGAAGCTTTAGGAATTGCTCAAGGAGAAGACAAAAGATAAGAAATTTGTGTTTGTGTTTGAGTTTTTGTTGTTAAGACTTGGCTTTTAATACAAATCATGTATTTTTGTTTTATCTCCATGAATTCTGAGTTGTTTTTCTTTCTTTATCCTTACATATGAGAATTAATCATGTGGGATAAAAATGATTTAAATGTTTCTTTTTATTTTAAAATTTGTGATACTATTTTCACTGGTTCTTAATTTACTTTACAAATTGGTCATTTGTGATATTAAAATCCATTGCAAAATATAATGACCAGGGAGAGTTATGACTTCACTCAACTAATGAGTACCACATTTAACTCTGGATAGAGTCGTCACAATCGTCCAATGGCAAGTGAAAATATATAAGGAGATAAGTTTTGATGGGTGTAGAATTGATATTACTAGAGTGACATGTTATATTCTTTTATCAATTCAATCTTGAGTTTTGATATAAGGGTCCCTAGTAGGTCCTATAGAGAGGGAACAATGGGTAATATAGAAGTGAGAGGCTAAAATCTACTCAGCACTACTACGCAAGCTGGAACAAACTTAAGGTTAGCTAATGTTCTTTACTAGAATCGAATGGGGGTAAAGAATAGGTATTCTCCTATTTTTCATAATACAATATTTTATATTTTTAATCATTCAATTCCTACACTCATTAAGATCTCTTTGTAAGTGGAAAGATCTTTTCTTAATATTCAAACTCTTTTAAACTTTATTAGTCTTTTAAACTTTGTTCTTACTTTATGCATAAATTTAGATTTCACAGAAATTTAGTTTTAATCCTTTAAAATTTTTTTTGACACAATTCTCCTATCATTTTTATCTACAATTTAGACAAAATTTTTTCTACGTCATTATTAAAATGTTACAGCTTCCTTGTGGGTTCAATATTGGGATTTTTAAATAAAGTACTATATTACTTGAAACGATACATATATTTGCATAGTACTCCTAGTGTGAAGGCTTATTATTTATTTTCTAAATTATTTTATTTATTTACACTAGCCACTAAATATAATTTAGACCAAATTTTTTACCATCTTTTGGAGTATAAATATTTGTCCAATTGCAAGTCGGGTTATACACTCCAATCAATTTCCAATAAAAAGTCTATTATAACTAATTTCCTTGAATAAAATTTGCATATGACATCCTAATGATAATATTTAAGCATAATAATATGATTACATAAGGTAGGTAGTGATGAATTCAACTCATCGACATCAACTGTTGAACTAATCTTAAATTAATTTCTCTTAGCACTATGTTTGTTTTCTATCTTCATGTTTGCACTCTATCACTTTGTTGCATCTAGATAAAATAAAAATCTACACTTGTAAAGATTCAACCATACATCTAACATATAAATGTTTGGCAATATGATAAAAAAAATCAACATATGTTGACATGAATGGAAAGATCTAACTAGATTGATTGAGATTAGAAATGATTGAATCATCGACAGTAATTGTAGCAATTCAAAGAATGCAGGGTAGTCAGCACGGCCAAGGGTGAGAAAATAGATCAATGCAATTGTTTGCTTGGCAATCAAGGTGATGAAAATCGATAAGGCACTAAAAGTTGATCATAAGCAAAGGACTGATAAGATTAGGCATAAAGAAAGACAAGGCAGATTTAGGGGACCGATAAGAACCTAAGACTATTACCTTTGGTTGTGTTTCCACTACCACTCTATTTAGTTTTTAGATGATATTTTAAAATTATTGTTAAAAAGTGTTGTGTTATCAAAAAAATTTTGTTGTGGTATTTTAAGTGTGTACATTGTTGATGATAATAATCGTATTCATAAAAAAAATGTCTATATAAAATTAACATCCTCATTTATATAATATATGTATGTATGTATGTATGTATGTATGTATGTATCTATGTATGTATGAAGATATGTACGTACATATGTAGGTTTGTATGTATGTATGTATATATGTACACACATACAAACATCCTTGCATACATAACTTCAACACTCTAAAAAAATATGTATGCACTAAATGATGAATAGTCAATGCCTTCCAAAAAATTTTCCAATTTATAGAAGTATCAACTCAACATGTCAATATTCAAAAAAGATTTACTAAATTACGTCCTACTATATATATGAATTTATATTTTATATACTAAATCAACATTAATATGAAAAAATTAATATGGCTAAAAAACTGAATGTTAAAATTAACAAAAAAAAATATATTAAATATCCAAGAACCTAGTTTAAGTATCTAAAATAAAGCCCTTGAAGAAAAAGAATAAAAGCCCAACTTAAAGTTCTATAATAATATTTACATGATGGATGTTTTTAGGTTATAAGTATAGTTACTGACAATGAATTTTGTTATTTAAGTGGGTGAATTGTGAATTCATTTAGAGAATGAAGCTAAACTCTTAAACATTGTTGACCTCACGTTTGGTTGAGGTCTAGTTTTTCCTTAATAGTAGCCTAGGGTATAGCCATAGAACTTTCCTGTTGACTATTCCTAGAGGAGTAGAAAAGGAACCCTCACTATTAGAAATTCTAAACTCTTCTTTGCTTCACTTGGAGTTTCATATGCTTAAAGTCTAACTTCTAGCACTTAGGAGGATGAGACTAAGCATAAAGAAGCTCGAGAGAAGCCCCATAAGATGTTTAAGCCTTAGGACTAGCTTGCACACACTACACTTTTTCACACACCCTAAACCTTAAGACCACTTGCACTTGATTTGGTCTCCTGACTCCTCTTGGAAAGCTCATATGGGTGGATCCAAACCACTAGCCCTTGGCTAAGAGGGTTATTACTAGCATATTGAACATCCAAAATCAATCCTCATATGGTTCTCATGACTTAGAAATTGCATCATGGCTTACCTACCCACTCTAGCCCAAACTTTCATCAAAATTACCCAATTTTCTCCAAAAATCATTTCAAAGTGCTCCCCACCACCCAAGTTGACCAAAATTCACCAAAATTCCTAAATTCCTAGATTACTCCCAAAATTACCAAAATGCTCCTCATGACCCAAAATTTCCAAAAATTCCTGAAAATTACAAAATCATCCCAATTTTCTACAAAACCAATTTGAGCCACTCTTATGGACCCAATTTGGCCAAATTCACCCATTTTGACCAAAAGCCCCAAATTGCCCTTAACGGCCCAATTTCCCCAAATTAGCTCCAATGTCTAACAAATTGACCACAATCTTGCCCAATTTCAATTCTAAACCAAAATTCAACATATCTAATACCAAATACAAACCCAATTTGACACATTTACAAGCTCAATTTTACCCAAATCAAAAAGCCCTAATTTTGTCTCAAATTGATCATATCCCCAAATGTCACCAAATTGAAAGTCATAACCCCAAAATTTCCACTCAATTCATTTTCAAAATACTTCATAACAATCACCCACAACAAATTGAACCATAAATTGGGCCATAGCCAAGCTCTAACTTAACCCAAACCTAAGTCTAACCCAAAATCCCCAAATTGACCCTATGTCCAAATTCCACCAAATTTGCAAATTTTAATTCTCCATTCTTATAAACTTGATTTAGGACTTGATTAACCATATAGATGTGTTCACCTAGTCTAGACAGGTCTATAAAAGGAAACCTGAGGTGATTTGGGGTTTTAGTGTGGACGGTTAACAGACTAAAGGACTTGGGGACAAAGACCAGCTGCCGTTGGATTGCACATGTATCTGACAGACAGACGACATCACGTTGGATGAACTCTTGGTGCGTGAACAGTGGGCCGAGTCAGCGCTGACTCAGACGATAGAGCCGAACTAGAAGACGCTGCGTGGAAGCTTCGAAGATGCCAAGGATTGTGTGGCGCCGCGTGGTTTAAATAGAAAATATGAATTTTTTGAATTAATTAAATTCCAAAACTTAGAAAATCCATATCTTGGTGTATAAAAAACATACAAATAAGATAAAAAATACCCCCATGCTCAGTGAATAGAGGAGAAAAATGTGGAAATGGTTTAATGTCTGTTTAATGCATGTGTTATTTTTAACTAATTAAATATTATATTTCCTATTTGTATTCTCCATTTTCATGGACATTTCACCGTGACTAGATTCTTAAGGCTTTGGTTCTCTCTATCATGATGGATCTTCTCTACTTTTTTTAAGGTCAGGGGAAATCTCTAGGCAGAGATCTCAATTTTTCAAGTATATCATATCTATTTTGGTAAAATAATTATTATAATTAAAATATTAATCACAAAAATATAAAATTTGTTTTGTTAGGTTCACTGTGATCAGAAGACTAGGAAAAATATAAATTTTGTTCAACTTATTAAAAATAACCCTAATTGTCATTAAACCCTAAAAATGAAATATAATTAAATTAGAGAAAATATAAAAGCAAATACACAAAAGTTATTCTCCACTTTAATTTATTGTCAGAGGAAGTTCCCATAAAAATTTCAAGTCAATTGGAATTAATTTGACCACTAATATGGATTAATTAAGTGAAATTGCATTTTTTACATTAAAATAATTATAGTAATTAAAATATAATTCAAAAAATCACCAAATTGGTTTTTGGAGTTCTCTATGGTAATAGTAATCTAAGAAAAATAAAATTAGAATTAAAGTTAAATTTTCATTTTTTATGCTATTTTTAACTATTTAAATAATTAAAAATTAATTTAAAATTATAAAAATCACAAAATTATTAAAATTCACCAAAATTTTACATTTGACCTCTTAATCATATAGGAGAAATTAAAATTATTTTCTAAGTGAAGATATTGATTTTTGAAGACTTAAATTAATTTTTTAAAGGTTAAAATGAATTTTCTCTATTTTTTCATTAAAATAATTCCAATAATTAAAATATAAATAAAAAAAAATGAAATTTATTTCTCTAGGTTCCCTAACCTTAGAGAGATTTCAAAAGAAATATAAAATTTAAATTTCACATAAATAATATTTTATATTTAATTAATACTCAAAATTAACAAATAATTCTAATAGCTAAATTAAATCTTAAAAATTCATAAAAATTTCTCCAGGTGGTCCTCTAACTTAGGTGAACCTTCAATAGTTTTCTTAAGGACAGATGTTTTGGTTTGGTGGGGTTATTAAATTTTCATTAAAAACTCCTATTTTTTGCATTAAAATAATTATCAAAATTAAATAAATTTTAAAAACTCAGATGTTTTAATTAACCCATAATTGGCATAGCATAAAAAACTTTAAAGTCATTTGAGTTTGATTTAATGAATTATGAAGTGTTAGAGCCTTAATGGCAAAATGGTAATTTTTGGATTTAAGCTTGGAATTAATATTTAGGCCTAACCAAAGGGTAAATAGGTAATAAATGATCTTAATTAACATGTCTAGATGATTGAAATAAAAAAAGGGATAAATGGTAGCAATCAATCTCACTTTTGTCTCATTAAGGATAAATTTGTAATTTCTCAAATTGATGAAATTTGGAAGAGTAATTAAATAA
>NEWO01000486.1:230318-241962 GCA_003013225.1 Phalaenopsis aphrodite
TTTAAATAACTCATAAAACATTTAATCAATTCATTAAAATATTCAATTAAAACATAAAAATTTAAATTAACTTATACAATAAATAATTCATTAATTAAATACTTGAACAATTAGTTAACTAATTAAAAAATTAATAAACTCGCCAAACCTAAATAAATCCTAACCTAAACCCAGTAGTTAGGTTCAAATGAGTTAAAATTAGAGAAAAAAAAAAGAGAAATGTGCTAATTCTATATATATACGTGTGTGTGTGTATTGATTTTAGTTAGACAAATCAGGCAAAAAAATATACAATAATTCAAAACAATTCATGCTCAACAGAAGATAAAATTCAAAAGTACAGTTATTAAATAAAATAAACTTACTGTCATTCAAAAATAATAATCAAAGTGCATCGGTTGAACTTTCTCCTCACACGAAAGTCAATATCTTTGTGCTCTTGGCAGCAGGAGCGCCACGTTGCACCAAATAACGATGGTTGCAGCTTTCCTTTTGAATTGAAGAAAATAGGATCTATTATAGACGTTTGCATATGAGAGCACAAAGATTTCTTGGATTTATGCTTGAGCAAGAACAAAAAACTCTATTATTATTCTTACTATTTTGTGAGTAAATGCAAGAGAAATCCATTGAGGAGGAAAAGAGAGCGAGGGGAATATAGTTTTTTATCTAATTTTATTCTTATTCACTAAAATTCTTTTTTTTTTTTTGTAAATATAGAAGTTTGGGTATGAAATATGTAAAAAAATAAGTTTTGAGTGTTATGCATGTATGCATATGTGTGCAAACTTAAGTATAATGTGTGTATATATGTATAAGTATAATTTATGTAAATATAAGTATTTTTATGTCTAAATACAAGTACATTTATGAGTGTGTGAGTATGAATGTATATACTTAGGATTTAAGTATAACTCCTATGGTTCTACCTCTTTTAAAATGGAACATATGTGTGGTGGGTTGATTCATGTCTATTTTGTAAACTAAAGTAATATGTTGTTCGTGTATGTATATGTAAAAGAAAAGGGAAAAGAAAGGAAAACATGTGATATGTGTTATTGCATGAATGTGCGCTTTACATATGTGAGAATGTGAATATATGTGTGTAAGTACTAATGATTTGAGGGTGCCTTTTACTTTCTTCCAAGTTGGATGAATTCACTTTTGTGCAAGTTAGGATACATGGTTAGGAAGTTCCATTAGATATAAATTTAGGTCAACCATTATGTGTGGTGAAAGAATTTATTTGAGGAAGGATTATGCTTCTTAGGCAAAGTAAGAGAGAGTTTGATAATCTTAAACACATTAAAAAGAATATTTTATATATAAGTAAATTAAATGTGCTCTAAAATGGCAGTTTCTAAAATATAAAGTAACTCATAAAATAATATTTTTTTGACTTAAAAAAATGTGCTCTAAAATTTTAATTTTGATGTTTAGAAATTCTCAAGCTCAAAGGATGTCTCTCTAAAGAAACCTTTAATGATTTTTAAAAGTTCAAATCTCTTATGTTTAAAAGACCTTTTTAAGAGTTTAAAACGCTTTTCAAAAGTTCAAAGCATGTAAGTTTAAAAAAACTTTTCACAAAATTAAAATTAAAGATCATTTTCAAATAAATTATTCTTATGCTCCTTTCAAAATTGAGACTAAAATTTTTTTCAAAAATGTGAAACAATTTACAAAGTTTGAAAATTTTTTAAAATCAAAATTAAGCAATTTTTTTGAATTAGAAATTAAAAAAACATTTTAAAAATTCAAAGATTTAAATTCCTTTTAAGGCTTGACTTTTCCAAAGAACCTTTTAAAGGCTTTTAACCTTTTTAAATGACCCTTTTCAAATAAGAATCTAATCAACTTAAAAAGGATATTATTTTCTATAAAATTTATGAAAACCTCTTTTGATCTCAGGATAAAATAACTTATAAGTTTTGTCAGACTCTCTCAATTGCTTAACCAAGACAAGACTTATATATTCCATAGCATGATTGTCTACTCGAATGAACATGTTTCTTTTAAAAAATTTGTGATTTTGTAACATTGGCTTATGATTACATAATTATTGGGTCATTCAAACTCTATATAATTCATATATAAGTAAACATGTATTACTCACACTTTTTATATGAAAAAGTTACTTTTACAAAAAATCCTCTTTATCTTAAAAATAAAATATTTTCAGTGAGAATATAACCAATCCTTAAATATGAAAAATACAGAATTAGAATGTTTAAGCTAAATCATTCTAAATATAAGTCTTAACTACACGTACCAAAATCCTAAGAATGAGGAACTAGAACACTTGGGATAGAAAATTGAAGTCAAAACCTTAGAAGAAATATGATTTTCTGACGCCAATCGATATCCCAGGAATATTGAAACTTCTAACTTTAGAAGAATTTTGATTTGTCACTTTAACTAATAAACATAGGAATAAAAAAAACACCTGTTTAGAACTTAACTCCTAAAAATAATTAAAATCGACCAACTCTAATTTTTCATAGCCACCACATAGAATAACTCTAAACTGTGAAATCTATTAGCCAACATAAAGGAAAACATAGGTTCACACAAATCCTAGAATAGTACAGTCTAGAATCCTAAGTTAGTTTACTGAGTTCCCAATAAATTAAATTAAAGACTATGACCTATAAAACAAATGACCTACCTACTTAGACATAGGGGTATCCTAAAATGAAGTAAGTCATAATTGTTGATGAAGATACCCCGAACCATTTAATAATAGAATGATCTAGCATAATTCATTATTATGAAGAAAAATGAGACATGCTATTTTGTTGGTTAATAGTCTAAGGATATTAATGCATCCATAATAATGGAAAGTCATCGATATCTTGACCAGGAGCATTATTCCCAAAATTTAAATTAGTTCACCTATAGCCTTATTTTTAGATTTATTTTAGGATTCAATTCAAATCCAATTCATTGTCAACCTAAGTCAAACTCATATGCTTTAATTTAGTTCAATCTCGACCTATTCAGCCTAATTCAGCTCAATTCCACTCAAATCCAAACTAATCCTTATTCAAATTCAAATCACTTCATTACTAATTCAAATCAATCATAATCCGCTTTAAACTTAATTTAGCTCAATTTTGATTCAGCTCCAAATTTGTACCTTCAACCTTTTTCAAATCCAAGCACCAATATTACCATATTGACTTTCAATTGCCGAGCTCAAACCCTTTGGTTAATGAAATTTTAAAACTTAACCCATGTTTTAGTAAAACTTTAATTAAAATTAATCAACCTTAACCTTAAATAAGATCAAAATAAAAATTTTTTAATAAAGTTTAATTAATTTAAGACTTAATGAACTTTAATAAATCAAACTTAAATATATTTAATAAATTTTGATAAACTTTAACAAAATTTAACAAACCTTAATAAACTTAAATGGACTTAAATAAGCTTTAAAACCCATTAATAAACTTTTAAAATTTTTTAACCAAGTTTAGATTATGCAAGTCTTAAGTAGCTTTATTAACAAAAATTAAAATTGAATTTAAAAAATTTTAAAGAATCTTAAGTAATTTCAAAAAGTAATAAAAATCCCTAAACCTTAAAACAAACTTTAATAATTTTCAAATTAGTTTTAAAATTAACTTAATAAGAATCTAATAACTTTAAAATATTAAATTAGAAAAGTTTTAAAAATTTCAATAAATCAATTTTAAAATTTAATCGCCACCTTTTTCCAATTTTAATAACCAAATTAAACAAAAATAAAACTTAAATTTTAACTTAAAAAAAAAACTTTAAAAATAAAATTAACTTAACAAACTCAAGTTACTCAGCTCAAGTGAAGTCAATCTTCATCCAAACCTATTCTTATATGTGAGTTTGCAAAGTCTACTTAGACACAAGTCTACCTTAAGCTCTAACCTGGTTGTCTTAGAAGTGAACCTTTAGGCTTGGGGCTTCTGAATGTTCTTCTGCAGTGTGCAAGGACTATACCAAATAGCTGCACATATCTTCTAGGTTTACTAAGCTAAAGCATTGACTTACCTAATTCTATTTGGGGACTGAGGTCAATGGACAAAAAATGAGGAAGATTTATTAGGTTGTGTGTTTGTTTGTTTTTCTGGTGCATAAACTAAAACCGAGAAAGGTTCTTGGCAAGGATTTTTCTTTCTCCAAAATTAATTTTAGATTAGCCAAAACATCGCTATACTATACCTGAAAATGATTGGGGGGCAGGGGGTTGGTGGTAATGGTTTATATCAGGGCATCATCTCAACAGTGAAAAACTGATGCTAGCCTGTTCTTCTAGTCCGTGCTAATCAAGCATAGCGATTCTAACTCAATAGCGTGCAATGACTATATTATGACCCATCCAATATTTATTTAGCCAATGTGTCAATTCTTGCTGAAGCTAGCGTGTCAACAAAAACTGACAAACTCGAGAAAGAAAAGAATGTGTTTGGTGTTTGATAAGCTAAACCGAGTAATTGAAAAGTCAAGGAACTCACTTTAACTCAAATTTACTACTCCGAAGGATTGAACTATATCAAGAGCACCAGCTATGACTAGATTAATGAATGTGATCTCATGGTGATGGTCTCACGTGGGGCATGCTCCAACTTCAGGGGGACCCGCAGCTAGCTATGTGGAAGGAAATGGGCAAGGCCAAACTAGATCTAACTGTCTCATTCCCAATGGTTTCAATGGTCAATCCTAAATTTACAGGTCTAAAAGTGTTTAATTGATCAGCCCCCAAAAATTCATCAACCACAGCTAACCCTGCGACTTTACAAGTTAGCCCACTCTAACTTCAATTACTGCATTCTAACACATAATTGGGCAACTACAGACTCTAGGGAGCGATTATGTAGATGTAACCTATCATAGGTCTTCACTATGCTTGGCATACGGGGTTCGAGCGGTGAAATTTTATTGAGAAGATTTTTGGCGGAGCCTACCAGAGGAGTAAAATCTATGTTCAAATGCTCCAGAAAGAAGGACCTGCATTGATGGCTTTTCGTTGAGAGCGGGGAGGTGGTTACTTATTCGTTGAAAAAGCTTCAGCTGAAGACGGAGAAGGAAACATAAAAAAAAAAAAAAAATCCAAAATTTTTTGAAGAAGAGCCAAATCTACAAAGGAATTGTGGAGGTAAGTGTAAGTGTTTCTAATGATGCCTTGCATAAGAGGAGCGACTCCTACTCAGGAACAACTCTCTATTCCTTTTCCTCAATGTTCTGCGCGTCGCGGCATCCATCTGTTGCATACTTTGTTTCCCGTCGAAATTAGTTTGGCTAATTGTTTGTCGAATTCACAGTGGTTTTCAAGTTTCCTTAGTTAACTTTATCGATCTGGCTTTTTGTCGTGAATCCAATTATTCTTTTTCTTGTGTGTTTGCTTGGATTCTGCAGGATTCTTCACTCCTTTTAATTTCAATTTTGAGTGGATTAGCAGATTTGAGTGGGTGTACCTGCGCTGGATCGCACTGATGCTTTGTTGTTAGTTGTTGTAATTTATTTTATCTACCATTTGTTCGATTTTTCTTCGGCCCCAATTGTATTGCGTTGACCTGATTGAGGCACCGCTGGATATAGATTTATTCGGCTTCTATTTCATTAGTTCTTGGTTATTGAGTTGTTTGTTTACTTTGCCTTTCCAGAATAAAATTAAACTAGGGGAGGTTAGTTGGGGCTTATGTGAAGTTTGCTTGCATTGATGTATACTGTAATCCAATTAAATTGTTGGATAGTATCATGAAGGAATTTGTTCCTATTTTAAATTTCTCAAGTTAATGTTCCAGTTCACGAATTTAACAACCGGAAAAGGATCAATCAAAAATCACACAGGAAATTCGTAAAAAATTCCCCAGTCATTTCAGTTTGTAACAAAAGGATCAAACGTTTCTTTAGGTTTTGCCCAAGTGCTCCTGAATTTTAATCGTTGTAATAATGCGACATCATTAGTTAAACAAAGTTTGTATGTGTGAGCGCATGTGCGTACTTGCATGTATGTGTGTGTCGGTTTATGTGTCTATTTTGTCTGTCTGTCTAGCACGTGCATGTGTGCGAGTGCAGGTGTGTGTGCCCATGTTGGTGGGTGCGCGCCTACCCTCCTACATCTTCGTTTTGAGGAAGATGTAGTGTGGTAGGGTTTTAGCTGTAGTTGAAGGGAAGAATTTGGAGGCTTAAGGTTTACCCGTATTTGGAGGGAAAATTTTGGAGGGTTTGGTTGTGAGGAAACAAAGGTATAACACACACGCATACACAAAGTATGGAAACATAAAAATGAGATGGAGTTAACTCTAATGCATTAGGTTTTTTTTTCTTAAAAGAAAATTAATGGTTGGAGGCTATTAGACGAGCCCCGACCATCCCTAGATGTGCTAAATATTCGAGTATTGAACCCTACACACGGGGTATTCAAATCTGTGACCTGAGGGGACTGACAACCTTTAGAGAGGCTGCTCTACCAACAGACCACGGAATGCTCACAACTGTAATGCATTAAGCTATAATAATAATAATAATAATAATAATAATAATATCTTATATGGAATATAAAAATTATTTTATTGTAGAAAATAAAAACTTACTACAATAGATTTAATGAATAAACATCGAAACTTAAGGTTTAAGATTATTCATTAAATAAATAAATAAATTTTATAATGCTAATATGTTAATATTTTTATATTTATTCTATATTTGATCCGATTAGGAGAGTAGATGTTTTAGATTCGATTTATGCTACGAAAGTTATAGGTAAACCAAGGAAGACTTGGGCTTATTGTATAAAAAAAGGATCTTAATTTATTGGAATGAAATGAAAGTATGATACTAAATAGGGCGCAACGGAGAAAAATGATTCATGTAGCCGACCCCATGTAGTGGTAAGGCTTTGTAGTTGTTGTATTCTATGTATAAAAAACTTATTGTAATGAACTACAAAGTTTTTTAAAAATAGTTTCGTTAATTTCTGTGACGTGTGAAAAAATTGTTCATGATTAGAAGCAAATTTTTAGTTTACTCTTTTTGTCATTTTTAAATAATACTCTCTGGTATACACTGATTACTCTACGTGCAACTTTGAGGCTTACTACAAGTATAAATTTCCATTGGTAGCCATATAGGTTTGATTTTGTAGAATAAAATTTTTATCTTTAAACCTTATAGCATAACCATATTTTGACTTTTTCTTTTTTCCTAGCTGTGATTTGAATCCAATTAATCTATCTGTTTTCATGTCTATTTGATTATTCTTTTATAGCCTCCTTTTAAATTAGCCTAAAACTTTTCATTTTGTCCTTATATGGCTGATTATTAAGTTGAGCAATTCCTAATGAGTGAAGCAAAATACTTTTCTTTTATATTTATTTATTTTTATTTTACCATGCATAATAACCTAACTCTTCATGATCTGATGTGTGAGATTATGGATGAGTGATCAATCACTATGGGTCTAGATAACGGTCTTAAGTAATAGTCATTATACATTAATTTTTTGACATTACATGTTGAAGTGAACCCACGTAGGCTGTTTGATTTCTTTGGTTGCATCATCAAAGTGATCTACCTGACAAATATGTCAACATTACTTTCCTGTGTTGACAATTAATTTAGGATCATTTCTTGAATGTTTTGCCCTGAAATAGTTATTGAGTGGCAAGAAAATACCACGTCAATAATTTTCTTCGAAAAGTATGCAAGTACTAGGTTATTTCTTTTTGCAGGGATCCTGAAGATATTGGAATGTGTGATCTATCATTATGGTTCTGAAAGAGCTTAGCAAAGATTCACGGAGATGGGCTCTGGGCATTGTGTATATAGTTGCAGTTGCATCAATATGGATTGCTGCTAGTTATATTGTTCAGACCGTTGTAGATGAGGGTGTTTCTCCTTTCTTATTAACATACATTTGTAACTCTTTGTTCGTGGTTTACATTCCCATTGTGGGAATTGCCCGATATATTGAGGGTTCAGTTTGCAATCTATTAGCCCGAAAACACAATGAACCATCCATGCAAGCATCTTGCTATTCAGAGAATGCAAATCTTTTGCTAGAACCTATCATCATAGGTAGTCATCACACCGAGGCTATTGTGTCTGGAACTGACGCAAGGATTCAAGATATAGAAAGAATTTTAACTGACCAAGCTTGTGAGTTTTCTTCTGGAAACCCAATTAGTAGTGCATGCAAGCAATTGGATTCGCAAAGGCGTTGGACACATGCTCAAGTAGCAAAAGTCAGCCTGTTGATTTGTCCATTTTGGTTTTTTGCACAACTCACCTTTAATCTCTCTCTCAAGTATACCTCTGTTACTGTAAGCATTTCAAGCTGTATCCCTACAATCTATCCGTTTCCACATTATCTAGTATCATTATCATAGTCAATTTTTTTTTCAAGGGAAATTTACATACATAGCATACAATTCTTGTGTATTTACATGTCTCCCACCTAAACTTTCATATTTTTGGTGCTTTAAACCATGCATGAAAGGTGTATTTCACCTTTAAAATGTGATAATAATGCTACTTTTGATACGATATTAAAGATATGAGTGCTATGTGTATAAGTATTAAGTTTTTTGTGTGAGATATGTAAATACATATGAATTATGAGCTATCTATGTAAATGCTCCTTTTTTTATTGTGCAGTCAAACACTATCTTAAGCAGCACATCAAGCCTCTTCACTTATTTGGTATCTGTTGCATTCTTGGGAGAAATATTTACATGGTTAAAGTTTGTCAGTGTTCTTCTCTGCATGGGAGGGACCGTTATAGTGAGCTTAGCTGATTTGAGAGTTGGAGTAAATGCTATTGCATATAATGCCTTTCTTGGAGATGCACTTGCACTTGTTTCTGCTGGCCTTTATGCTGTTTACATTACTCTCATTCGGAAAAAGCTACCCGACGAAGAAAAGGGAGAAGGTCATGCAAGTATGGCCCAGTTTCTTGGATATCTCGGTTTATTTAATCTCTTTATATTTCTTCCTGTTGCACTTTTTCTAAATTTCACCAAGATTGAGCCATTTCATAAGCTGACATGGAGACAATTAGGCCTCATTGTTGGAAAAGGTATGCATCACTCCCAATTTTTTCTTGTATTTGTTAGTTATCCATTTTGAGACTAGCATAGCTCATTATCATTATTATTATTTTTTTCATATATTTTGTTCGTGAAAATGTTTTTTTTTTATCTTTTATTTTTTTGGCCCAATCAGGAAGGACATGATGGGATTTGAATATGTAGGCTTCTTTAAGAGGGCAGCACTTATATGTTATAACATATGTGCATTACTTTTGTGGCATTCTTAAGTTTATAAATGTACAAATAAATGGCTAATAAATTAACTTACCTCAATTACTATCTTGTTTTCATTCATTTTGATGACTTTTTTTCTTCTGACTCTATAGATATACACAAAATACGATATCTTTCTTCTTTTATTCGTTTGATCTCTGATTGAAGTTTTGGATTCACTCGGTAATGCATCCTTGATTTAGTGGGCATATTTATCATGAAATAAAATCTGGGCTTACTTATACATAGATTGTACTCTTCCCAACAACAAGCTTTTTACTCTCTAAAACATGAACATTATAGATTTATTCTCTATACGCAATAATCAATTCATAAATCATTTAGCATATGTAGCATAGCAAATGGAATTTGATTACAGTGGCAATCTGTTCCCTCGTTACTGATGTGATTTTGAAATATTTTTTGATACAGGTTTGTTGGACAATGTTTTCAGTGATTACTTGTGGGCAAAGGCCATTTTATTGACTACAACTACAGTAGCAACAGCTGGTCTGACGATTCAGGTCCCAATAGCTGCTATTGTGGATTCGATCACCGGTCATGCCCCTCACCTGTTGGATTTAGTTGGAGCTGCTACCGTTATACTTGGTTTTGCTGGGATCAACATCCCCTGTCGAGAAATGACGCCATTCACAAGTAATGAACGTGAAACTGAGGACATCTTTGTGTCTGATCATATTGAGGGAACAACTGTTCGCACTGGATCAGCTGCTCTTTCCTAGTTGATTGTCAATGAATGTCAAATTATGGTATTAGTTATATATATATATATATATTATATCTAATTTTTCACTTACCAAATTTGGGAAAGAAAAAAGTTTATCTTAATATAGGGTACATGTTTCTTCCAGAGACAAGTCCTTATAGTTAATAACATCTTAGTAGAGGCAATCTCTTAAGAATATTTTCGATTAAAAGAGTAGCTCAAGTCCTTGTGAGTTTCAACTGTTGGTTTTTTAGATTGTTATTTTGGATTTCAATAGGGAAAGATAAAATTAAAACTATTATATTTTCATGTCCAAGGAGGAGGGTTTGTTAGTAGTACTCCAATTATTTTATATTGGGTTTCATATCTTTAAAATTGAGGTTTATTTTTATTCGAGTTGTATATGTTACTAGAATGTTGGGAATATATTAGTAGAATGTTAGGACATATATTCTAATGATATAAGATTATGAAAAAGTCTAAGAAGTGAAGACTTGTAATTTGACAAAATAAATTCTCTCGGAATTTAATTTAATGTGAGAAATATTATCTTAGTAGGTTCTCGAACTTATTATAACAGTTTCTATTAAATTTATAACATTTACTTCTACTTGGGTCTAAAACAATTTCAATACTGTTGGCCTTAGAAATCTAAATTCAAAACTTAGGTAAGGCTATTATTTGGTTTGAGAAAACACAAGATAGGTAAGGCTATTATTTATTAGAAGAGATTAGTAGGATTTATAACTCAAGAGTTAGAATCAAGTTGTTTGATTATAAATTGTTTTATAATGCTTCTAGTTAATGCATTATCTTATAATTTGTAAATTCGTATTTATTAAATTCAATTTGTAGGCCACGAGTATGCATGTAATCATTGTGCATGTGTTTAATTTTAGAGTTTGAAGGCTAACCAAAATTTTTGGCAAACTTTCCTATGAAAGGAGGCTATCTTCATTAGTGAGACGTCTCTTTATATGTAATGGGTGAAGTGGGAAAGAAAGAATCATAATGCCAATGTGAATGGTTTAAAGATTTCTAGAAATTTTAATGAATTTTATTAATTATTTTTTAAGCCTTTGATTGATTTTGTTTTAAGTATTGATTTAATTTTTTTAAAATTGTCAAGTTGGAGTAAGAAATATAATCCTAAGAGCCTACCATAAAATAATATCTAAGCAATGCACAATCAAGTAAAGAAATATTGAAAATAATATGTTTGTGAAGTGTGCAATCAAAATCAGTTACACAAACAAACCAATTAAATAAGCAAAATAACCCCAAAAGTAATAAACCAAAGGCAGAAGCTGCTGGGCATCGTAATAAACCCAAAAGGAAAAATATAGTCGAGTTCTTCCCTTAAATAACTTGGCCTTGACCCACAAGATTGCATCCATGTTCTTTCTAGTTTAGTTTAGTTCATGTGGTTCATTAGAGTCTTTGCTTTGGTTCAAATTCTGGATCATCTTTCAACACCCAAAGGCCTCAACAAAAGAGTCACCTAAGTTTTATATGCAGACTTGATAGCAAAAAAGTAACTCTATGCTTACTATAATACATAGGTTTATTATAACAACTACAAAACATAGTTTTTATATGCAAATGCGGTTGGGTATCGTAAAAAACCCCAAAAGGA
>NEWO01000486.1:242300-255655 GCA_003013225.1 Phalaenopsis aphrodite
ATATATATATATATATATATATATATATATATATATATATATATATATATATATATCATTACATATCAATCATAGAGCATTACAAAACATCACAGAATATTCTAAAAGCATCACAAACTAAACAATAAAACAAATAATCATAATATAGAATCTAAAGTCGGTGACCTAACAAGTAAGTTTAATGTGTTTGCTAGGTTGTATTTTAAGTTTGAACTAGATTTCAGTATTTTAATTTCAATTAGACTTGGGGTTTAATGTTATGTTCAGATGGTTTGAATTCAAATACTTAAAATTTGACAAAATTTAAATTAATTTGTTTCTGTTTTTTGTATCAATTTGATTTAAGGATTTTATGAATGGTTATAGACTTACAAGTTAACCCAAGGAGTAAATTCATCATTCATGGAACCTTAAGTAAGATAGAATGCTAAGATCAATATGAAAATGAAATGATATTTCATAACATACAACAAAGTAAATTTTATTTAGTTTTTAAATTTATTTACTTTTATTTAAATTCTTTAAGTATGTGTTTAGTTTTTGTTTATATTTTATATTATAAGATACTTTAAAAATATATGAAATTAATTTTTAAAGTCAGAAATGACTTTAGGTGCATTTCATAAAATTTTGAGAGCTTGTTGAGTTTTTTGAATTTTTTGTTATTAATTTATTATTTTAATTATTCTTCATTCAAAAGACTACTAAAAATTCCATTAACATTCAAAATTTTAGAAAATTTATAGGAAAGCTTAAAATATCATTCCAAAATTTTCTGTAAAAATTTGAATTTTTCAGAACTATAACAGTGCAAAAAAGTGAGAGTTTAGGACCTCAATACTAATCATTATTATCGTAATGCTAAAATTTGAGCACTACAGTGTTTAGGGAGCATTACAGTATCAAAATCCCAAAAATTAAAGCCTCAAGGTAGATAGTGTAGTGCTGCACAACTACATTTTTAAGCATTTCAAGCCTATCAACTTAGCATGATGACACTAGTTTATAGTTTCATAGTTTTAGAACTTCATGGAATCAGTTTGAAGCAGTTTTGGAACATATTTGAGAGTAAGGTAATTTTTTGAGCAGTTATAGTGTGGGTATAAATGTTGAAGTTAAGAGAGAGTATTGTAGTGACTACAAGAGACTAGGGTGGAAATTACAGAGTGAAGTGCGTTAGAGTGTGTGTAGCTTGTCGGGAAGAAAAAAGCGAGAAAAGAGTCTAAGGAAGAAAACTGTAAAAGGAATGAGGATAAAAGTTAGATTATATCTTCAAGGATCAATTTTTGGCTATCTTTCTAACACCTAGTGTATTTGTTTGTGTTTTGCCACTTTATTTTATTTTATTTTTTTCACAATTATGTTGAAGAATTAGTTTTATTTGTCAAGGTTTATGTTTGTTTCTATGTATTGTGTGTGATTTTTATGAATAAAATGTGCATGGTTGTTTTGTTTCACTTTTATGTTAACTTAGTTTATTTTAAACAAATAATTCTTAATTTATAGTATGAGCATGTGATTTTTAATAATGTCAGTGGAAAAATTTGGATGAAACATTCAATTACTCAAGTGCACTTGATGAGTTGATAGGTTAGTATTAATATAGACAATTACACAAATATGTTAAGTTGTCAGCCAAGAGCAAAATTATCTTATAATCTTCATCAATAGTTAAAAAACCTAATACCTATTTCACCAAAAAAGGATATTCCTATTCTAAACAAGTGCAAGTGACAACTTGCAAGCTATCTCTTTCTAATTACATAAAAAATGTTATTGTATATCATTACTTAAATTACTTTAAAATATCATAGAGCGGGAGTTTTTTATGATCAACTTTATTATTAAAAATCTAAAAATCTTTTATTTGAAGAGCTGGATAAAATTAAGATAAAAAATTATATTAAATTTAATAAAATACATTCTTGATCTTCATGGTAATGATACTCAACTCATTAATTTATGACTACATGTATACTTGCTTATATCACAACAACTCATCAAAGATTGATTTATTTACTTTAAAAAATAGTATATAAGGCCATGTTCAACTTTTGAAGACATTTTTTTAAGTCATTTGAAGGTGCTTTAGGTTTTCATTTAGAATTAATTCTTTTATTAAGCTTTAGTGAAATTAAATTAAAAGTTTTAAATCCTATTCAATTTAATCAAAATTACCCCAAAAAAATTATAGAAGGTCAGCAGTGAACTAAAGAATATTTGAGAATATTTTGATAAAAATAGAGAATGTTTAATTACTTAACTAATATTTAATTAAATTTCAATATTTATTTATTTAATTAAATTATCATAATTTATTTTTACTAAACATAGGATAATTTATTGAGTTAATTATAAAATTAGTTATAAATTTTTATAGACTGGTGCATTATTTTCTAAGTTTTATTTAAATTCTTATTTATCGATTTGCTGATTAGACTGTCACCTCAGCTGGCTTTTTCACTTGTCATGTTCCTATTGGTACTGAAATCAGAGTTGTGCGTACCATGGTGTAGGGATTTCAGCTCATTACTATCCCAACTAATTATTTTTTAAAACTAAATTGAATGGTGGTGATTTTGTCTTCCCCATCAGGCCAAGAAATTACAATTCATGTAAAAAATGGTTTGATTTGATCAATCAAAGGTTCAGTTTGTGAAAATTTATTCTTGTTGCACTTATCTTCTTATGGGATCATCTTGACTTTGAGTCTTTCTTCACAAAATACAAAACCCAAAAATGCAATGAGAGGAGGGTTGCAAAATACTTGAAGGAGTTCCAACAATTCTTGGTTTAAGGAAATTTGCATGGACTTGAGGAGGATTTTTTGTTTGACATCCAACACTTGAGGTGGACTAGAAGGATTCTTGATAGTAACCAAACCTAACTTGGGATGTTCTCGTTGTCCCTATTGGGATGCTTAATCCAATATGGAGCAGGTGTTAGGTTTCTTATGGGAGGCCAAGGAATAATTTTGTTTAAGTGAAGACCTAGCCTCATTATATTGAGTTTATTTATGGATCCATAGTTGATGTGTGGTTTAGCTAAAATAGTGGCGGAGTTGTAATTCTTATTCTTGGATTGTTTAGAAAGTTAGGATACCAATGAAGTTCCACTAACTGAAGTAAGGCCACTTTGGGTTCTGGCATCATAGTTTATCTTAAAGCAATCTTATAACAATCTTACCATATTTTGTTATAGCAAGATTTAGACTACATGTATTGAGTTCAACAAATTAGTTGTGCTTGAAATCAATTTAATTTGCTCAGAGGAATTTAGTTAGAGCTTTAAATAATTTCTTGAAGCCTAGATGAACCATTATATTTTTTGTTCTGTTTAGGTTTAATTTAGGTAGTCCATTGGGTTATCTTTAAGTAATTCAAAAAAATAAATCAATATGATTTGTTGGTTTTAATGAAATGTATTGAGCATTGGTTCACCAAGAACCATTAATGAAATCTTAAATTTGTATATCAATAAATTTAATACTACATTATTTGTTAAGAAAGTGGTTATCAAAATTTAATGGTTTCTTAATTATATTCTTGTGGAATGGTTTGCAATGTGCAATTTAAGTTGAATTTTGTGTGCATTTAGGGAAAAAGTAACTAATATTTGGTTGAACTTCGGCTCAGGTGGATTTGGTTTCATTTGGGTTAAACCCTGATTAGAATAGGTGATACATTTTAGTGAGTCATTAAAAGCTAAATAATTAGTTAAAACAATGTAATTTCCTTTTCAAGTTGATTTGAGTCTACCTAGCTAACCAATTCAATTAAGTCATAAAGAAAGATTCAAGTTTGATTAATTTTATTTTAATGTTTGAGCTTTCATAATTATTGAATTTGGATAACCCTTGCTCTACATGGTTTAATAAGCTTCATTTCTGTCAAATTATCAATGAAAACCTATAGAGATTATTTTTCAAGTTCTTTAATTGTATTTAGTTTTAAAAGAGAATTATTTGAATTTGATTCTATTTCAGGTTCAAATGATTTTAATTTGATTTTATATTGATTGGGTTAAGTTTAAATTTAATTTGCATTTTATTTAATTTAATTGATTTGATTTGGATTTTAAATGATTCATAGAGTAATCTACTAGGTCAGTTCTAGGCACGTTAACTTAATGTTTATTTAAGTTTGATTCTTTAATGAAATATAAGTTTGTTAAGTAAGCAGAAGAACAACTTTTAAGGCACTCAAAAAATAGTTTCACTTTGAAATCTGAAGCCTCCAATAGATAAAAAATTCCTACCCTCATTCCAAGTGGTGTTTTTTTTTTTTGCTAGTGCTACTCTAAAGGCAAAAAAAATTACTAAAATTTTATTATGTGTTTGGGGTGCGGGTGAGCCTATTCCTAGCACAGGTGTGTCATGTTCTGACAAAGCGGGATGCAGGCATCTAGAGGAAGCTGTGCAAATAATTATATCACTGACAAGCTCTGGGAGTGCACGGACATTCAACCTACTTTGTCTCGCATAATGATTGTGTGTTGGTTGATACACCATAAAATTACCTATTTTAAGTATACATTTAATGCTTATTTTATGTACATTTTTTATGATATTGCACTTTAATGAAAGATATTTTGTATGTTTTTTTTTTCAAGAACAAGAAATAGAGTTTTGGAGAAAATGGAGCAAAAACGGTGCATTTTAGAGCCAAATCGAGGAAGGAAGAAAATTTGAATTTGGTGCATTTTGTTGGACCAAAAACAAAACAAAATGTTTAAAAAAAAATGGTGCCTAGGCACCCAAAACGCGGCCCAAGTACCTTAAACGACACCTAAGTGCCCGAACTAGTGCCCAACCACCAGAAACCGTTTCTAATGGCTTTTACTCAATTTTTGGACTTTAAAAACAACTTTCAACACTTCAGATGGAACTTTTTGGCATTAAAAACTCCTGCAACTTCCAAGAACGTCCGAAGGTTGTAGATATGAGTAGGAGAAGTAGATTTCTACCTTTTCTGGAGAGACTGGTGAGGAATTTTTATTGATATCAAAAAGGAATTGTGAGAAATTTGCGTGGATCAGCAGGAGACTTTGTAGAAGGGATTTTCATCTTTCTTTCATAGGAAAAATCTAAGCATTTGTTCTTCGTTATCTTTAATTGCTGTAAACACTTTTTTAGTGAGTTTTCTTTGATTTAAGCTAAATTTTCTGGTTTGTTCTCTCCTTGTTTAGTGTGAAGTTTTCCTTACTCTTTCTCTTTGTGATGAGATTTAATCATATATCGGATTAGAATGGTTTGAAGATTCCTTTATTCCAAAATTGTGATGGTATTTTCACCGGTTTTTAATTTACTTTGCAAATTTATCACTTGTGAGGTTAACATCTGTTGCAAAACATATTGATCCGGGAGGACTATGATTTCACATAACTTGTAAATGCCACACTAACCTTTCAAGGAAGGCGACCAAAATCTAAGGAGTGTGCAAATAAACAAGGTGTAAGTTTTGATGGGTGTAGAATTAATGTTTATAGGGTGACATGCTAGATTCTCTTATCAATTCGTTATTGAGTTTGGATCTAAGGGTTCCTACCAGCTCCTATAGAGAAGACACAGTGGGTAATTTAGAAGTGAGAGGCTAGAATCTACTCAACACTACTACACAAAGCAAGAACAAACTTAAGATTATTCAATGTTCTTTGCATGAACCGAGAGGGGGTAAGGAACGGGTATGCTCCTATTTGTTACAAACATTGTAATCTTTAAACTTTCTATTCCTACACTACTTATGATCTCATCGTAAGGGGAAAGAGATTTTAATCATTTAAGATCGTTCCAAAATTTAACCAGTCAATTTATATTTGGTTTTTATTTAATTTATTTAATTATAATTTTAGTGTAAATTAGTGAATTTAAGAAAACCAAAGTTTTCAAAAATTTCAAGCTAAGATCTGAAAGTAGTAGACTATAATTATTCTAAGGGATTTTTTACCTCACTTCTCTGTGGGATCTATATTGGGGTTTTCAAGGAAAACCCTATATTACTTGAGCTAGTGTGTAAATATAGATTAATTATAAATTTTATATCATATCCATTTTGCACACTAGCAGCTAAATACTAATTAAGTCAAGTTTTGGCTATCTTTTGGATGTCAAATTACTGTGTAATTGCGGATTGGGTCAAGTTTTTGGCGTCGTTGCCGAGTAAGCTACGGTAAGAACTTTAGAAGAATTGTAGTTAAACATATAAGACATAAATTTTTAAATCGTTGTGTTATTTTCTTATGTGTTTATTTTAAAGAAAATCCAAAATACCAAAAATATTTTTGATATATGTCCTATTAGTTAAAGCTTTAAATTTGTATGCGTAGTTCAGGAGCTGCAGACCTTAAATTTCACAACTCAAATTTGGAGAGAAATTTTAGGAGGATTATGAATCAGAAAAGACTCCATGAATTTTATGAAAAAAAGGTGAATCAACAATATAATAATATTCAGATATTGATTATATTGCTAGTAGCTTCAAAAGAGTAAACCCCAAGAGGGTAAAAATTTTTCATGAAACTGATATGTTGATAATTTTAACTTCTCATGTTACAGATATTGCTAAAAAGTTTGATCAATATGTAGAGAGTTATCCTCAAAGACCCCCAACTGTTAAGGAAAATTCATTTGGACAATTGATCGAAACTAACTCTTTTGAAACTAGCCATGAGATATACAATCCTTATTACGAGTATTACAACCCAGGTTGGGAAAAGCATTCAAACTTTAATTGGAATGATAATTTTGGAGGAGAAAACCAATTGTGGGAAGTTATTTAATGTTGAACTTTCTTTTCCTCATAAATTTAACTTCAACCTACAAAATGAGGAGGAGTTATTAGAAGAGGTTATTATTTAAATGGAAAGTTAGCTGGAGAGTCAAAGGACCATAATAAGGAATATAAAAAACCAACTGGGGCATATTATTAACTTAATTAGCAATCGTCCTTGATTTAAATTCAACCCACAAAATGAGGAGAAAGAGTTTTTGATTGAAGAGGTTGTGACTCAAGTGCAGAGTTAGCTAGAAAGTCAAGAAGTCACAGTTGAGAATATACAAAACCAACAGGGATGGATTATTAATTCAATTAACAGTTCTTCTCCAGAGATTTTACTTAGCGACCCTAAGATAAACCTTGAAGAGAAAAATAGTTGGCAAGAGAAAGCTACCCAACTAAGAAGTGGAGGATATGGTTCAAATAAATGTTGAGTTGAGAAAAGCAGAGAAAGATATTGTGAAACAATGAAAGAAATTCCTAAGAAATTAAAAATACCAATTTCATCAACTAAGATAAATATAAAAAAAACCCCCTCCACAATTTCTTCAGCCCAAGGGGAAGAATTAAAATATAACTTGAGACGAAAGAGTATGATAGTAGAGTTTGATAAAAAATCTGAATCATATTGAGAAAATTTGATCCAAAATTTAGGAGATCTTGAATTATTATATAGTGATCCATTTCTTAATACTAATATGCAAATTGAGAATATTATTAAAAGAAACTTCAGGAACAATAATTTGAATTAATGTGGAAATAAAAAGCTAATTAAAAAACTAAAATTTGATAATTTTATAGGAATCCATGGATCTCAAAAAGATCGAGCAATTGATCAAGGATTACTTAAGTGAAATTTTGATCCGGGAGGAACCATTTATTAGGCTGACAACTTTAAACTAAGTGCATTATAAGACACAACCAATAGGTATCATTGTGGTTTGATTTAGTATATTTGAGAGTCATGATAATTATTGTTGTATTGTGTTTGCTTTATTGTGGATCAATCTTCTTGATTGATGTTGGTGGATGTTAGGATTATTTATGGATTGATTTGATCTCTGTGTATCATGAGGGAGGTGATTCCTTAACTTCTTATTATAAATAAACTTGATTATGTTCTCATGTAATAATTAGATTGACAAGTCCAATACGACTCGGGTCTCAATCGGACTTGAGTTTTACAAGAGACATCTTGAGTTTGGACAGCGATAGTTTTATCTGAATTTTATTAATTCCTTCTTTAACCTTATATTCATTTGGTAGGAGTCATGAACCAACTTGATGAGTAACATGTGGATGATCTTACACTACCCTTGTAACTGTTAGAAGTACATACTTAATGAGATAAGGTGACCTCTGAGGTTGGTGCACGTGAGCCAATATTTCAGGGATAATCATGTCCATGGGATTAGACTCTATAAAATAATTTATAAATACCCATTATTTTAGTGTAGTTGTCCCGTTAGAAATTGAAAGTAAGGTAGTGAGATACGATGAGTTAAACGAAGAATTGATCTCTTTTATTAAGTGTGTATGTGTCAAAATAATATAGATGACTTGAAGTGCACTTAAATATATATTCCTATGCTGATACCTTTTATGCTAGTTAGAAATTTCTTTAGTTCAATTTCATTCTGACATATTTAGTTTAGATTTGTTTTCTACTGCACACTGTTTTGTTCTAAGTATATTTGCAAATGTTTTGAGAGACACCTATGGTAGATTGTACTTATGAGCTGTGCTTTTTCTTCTTGCTTATATTTTTTTATTGAATGTTATGCATGTTAAAAATCAAGTTTGGGGAGGGGGGAAGAAAAATATAAATTTTAAAGTTAGAATACTTCCATTTTAGTTTAATATTATTGCAAGCATATTTTATGCTAGATTTACTTTCTTCTGCAGTCATTCTATCCTGATTATGCATGCATATAAATTTGATAGGATGTTGTAGTAGCTGATATATTTAGCTTTTACTTTTTCTTCTAGCTACATTTTATGGAATAGATTGAGAAAAAAAATTTAAAAATTCAATTTTGGGGGGAGAAAGAAAAATAAATTTCAAAGTTAAAATGTATTTGTCTTCATCAGTTTGTGTTTAATTTTATATCATTTTGAAAATGACTTGTTGTATGTGGTGTTATCTTTAGGTTAGGAAAACTTAGTTGGGAGCCTATGTGATGAAACTATTTTAGAGTTAAGATATTTTGTAGAAAACCTTAAGAAAATGATTTTGCTTTTGTGGTAGAAAGGATATGTATATTTGAAAAGCTTAGCTTCTTAAATTTATACTTGATAAGATATGAGTCTTTATTGAACCTTTTTCAAACTAATACTTAAACTTTTAAAAAGTGAGGGAAAGTTTTGAGTTTTGAACTTTAGAAAGAGGATAGTGAAGTTCAAAATTATTATAGGCTATGCAGATGTAGTAATCCTCACATAAAAGAAAAGAAAAGGAAAGAAAGGATTGAAAAAGATCCTAAGAAAAAAATAAAAAAAGAGAAAAAAAGTGAGGAGAAGCTTGACGAGAAGCCTAATCAAAAGTTGGTTTAATTTGAATCTTTTTATTTGAAAAGAATTAGAAAAAATCCTAAGCTTATTCTTATTTTAAAAAATGTATCGGTCAAATTGGTATAGGTAAGGTGTTTAAATTATGTTTTTAAACATTCTTTGAATCTTTAGTTTGATAAGTTTCCATAACTTTTGAAGTAAATAGAAAATCAAAATTTCTAAATTGAATATGAGATGATCTTACACCCTAGTCCTAGGTTGATTTGCTAGAATTTCACCTAAGTTACACCATGACACTTCTGAGACAAATCTGCTACCTCAAATCAACAAACTTGGTCTTTAAAGTTATAGTGTTACTTAAGGACACGTAACATTTAAGTTTGGGGGAATTGATACACATTAAAATTATCTATTTTAAATATACATTTAATGCTTATTTTATGTACTTTTTTATGATATTGTGCTTTAATAAAATTTATTTTGCATGTTTTTGGTTTCAGGTACAAAAAATATAGTTTTGGAGAAATTGGAGCAAAAACGGTACAACTTGGAGCCAAATCGAGCAAAAAAAAAATTAGGATCTAAAAAATTTTGTTGGAACAAAATTGGAGTAAAAAAAAACAAAACAAAAACAAATTGGCACCTAAAATGGTGCCCAAGTGCCCGAACTGGTGCCCAGGTACCATAAATCGTTTCTGACTGTTTTTGTTCAATTTTTGGAGTTAAAAAGAACCTTTTGGCACTTAGGAAGGCATCTTTTGGCATTTAAAACTCTTGTAACTTCTAAGAACATCCAAGGTTGTAGATAGGAGTAGGTGAAGTAGATTTATACCTTTTATGAAGAAATTTGTGACTTATTTTGAGAGATATCTGAAAGTAATTGCTGGAACTTTGTGTGGATCGGCATGAGACTTTGTTGGAGTGATTTTCATTTTTCTTTCAGAGAAAAAAGCTAAGTATTGTGTTCTTCATTATTTTTAATTGTTGTAAACACTTTTTTAAGTGAAATTTCTTTGATTTAAATGAAGTTTCTCTTGTGTTTTCTCCATGCTTAATGAATAGTTTTCCTTACACTTTCTCCTTATGATGAGATTTAATTATGTGTGGGATTAGATGGTTTGAAGATTTTTTTATTCTACTTATGATTGAATTTTCACCGGCTCTTAATTTACTTTACAAACTGATCACTTATGAGAATAAATTTTATTGTAAAACATAATGACACGAGAGGGCTATGATTTCACCCAATTTATGAATGCCACACTAACCTTATGACGAGGGCGAATAAAATCTAAGGTGAGTTAAATAGAGAGATAAGTTTTGATGGGTGTAGAATTGATGTTACTAGAGAATCATACTAGATTATTTTATCAATTTGGTTTTGAGTTTGGATCTAAGGGTCCCTATTAAGTCCTATAGAGACGACATAGTGGGTAATCTAAGGTGAGTGAAAATAAATAGAGAGATAAGTTTTGATGGGTGTAGAATTGTGTTTCTAGGGTGACATACTAGATTATTTTATCAATTTGGTTTTGAGTTTGGACTCTATTAGGTCCTATAGAGATAGTATAGTGGGTAATCTAAAAGTGAGAGACTAGAACCTACTCAACACTACTACACAAACTAGAACAAACTTAAGGCTAGCCAATGTTCTTTGCTTGCACCTAGAGGGATTAAAGAATGGGCATGCTCCAATCTGTCACAACACCACATTTTAACATTTAAATATTTTATTCCTACACTAATTATGATCTCATCGCAAGGGAGAAGTGATTTTACTTATTTAAGATCTTTCAAAAATTTAAACAGTTTTCGTAGATTTGGTTTTTATTTAAATTAATCAATTATAATTTTAGCATAAATTAGAGAATTTAGAAAAACCAAACTTTTAAAAAATTTCAAGCTAAGGACTGATAGTGGTATATTAGAATTAGCCTAAGGGATTTCTTACATCGCTTCTCTGTGGGATCGATGCTTGGGTTTTGTTATTTGTCAACATAGAAAAAAGATAGTTAATTTAATTCACTATATATATATATATATATATATATATATATATATATATATATATTGAAATGTAATATTTTAATTTTTGAAAAAACAAGACCGAACCGATCACATATAGACAATAATTTAAATAAACAAGCACAATACTACAAGCCATGCATCTATCCAAGGGAATATACACATTACTTGATAGTAAGACTGGATTAAAAATAATAAAGAACTTATGACATCCATTTTAGTCTGTGAAACTGTTATGTTGACCGTCAAGTTCCCCTATTTAATATAAAAGATTAACCACGGTTTATATTATGATGGGTTCCAAAGTTTCCAATAAATGCAAGTTTTTATAGTTAATTACATTTTAGACAATTGAAATTGCCTATGAAAACTCTCGATTTAGATCACAATGTATTGTCTTCAAGAATTTCAAAGTTTAGGGTTTTCAAGGTTTAAAAAAGAAATTTCAAATGAGAAAGACAGAATAGAAATAGTTATTTTAAAAATCTAAAGAGAGAAAACTAGGGGATGTCATGGATTATGAGGCAATCCTCTGAAACTTGCCAAGCTACCCTATAGTTTAGCTTCAATTTTGAGGAAATATTATCAGATATTTCATCCTACCAATTTTATTATTTAGGGGTCACACTTGCATGACACGATCATACAATATACTGGAAGATAAGAGGTTTTATGTCATAGTAAATGATAACCCCAGAGCCTAAAGGGAGTTAGGGCTTATATTACACAATATGGCTGCGCAAAGACTTAAGGATAATCTGAAGATTTATGTTGTGCTAGACTAACTACCTTTAAGTTCAATGAGTTAGATTTTTGAAAGACTAGGAATCTCAAATTTACACTTTAAAAAGAAATGAGACTCTATGAAAAATCATTTTCACACTAATACACATTATAAAGTAAAGAAATGTGATATGTTTTTAAATTTAGGAGGAGAATAGTGAAGTTTAAAATCATTAAAAGCTATCCAGATACATTAATCTTCACATTAAAGAGTAAGGATTAAAAAAAATCCTGAAGGAAAAGAAAAAGAAAAAGAGAAACAAAAGAAAAAAAAAGAATAGTAAAAAAGAAATATGTGGGGTAAAGCTTGAGAAGATGCCTAACTAAAAGTTGGCTTCACTTGAATCATCTTAAAGAAAAATACCTAATTACAATTTTGAGCTTATTTGTAATTCTAAATGTATTAGTCAAATCTTACTAATAGAGTTCTCATATAATTCTATCTTTTCATTCTTCTAGGATTCCCAAGTTTGACAAATTACAATTTTTTTGAAATGAATAGAAAATATGAATTCCTAACCTAATTACTAGATATTCTCATACCTTATTTCTAGCCTCAGTTATTTAAAATTTTTCTAAAGTTATACTATTACATTTATGGGACAAAATTATAGGAATCTTTAAGGAAACTCATTGTCATAAGCTAAAGTATTTGTATTATAAAATAGGAGAGTTAGAGGACAAGTAACAGTGAAGTTGAGGGGAATTGATATACCTAAAGTTGTGCTACTTTTTATATATAATTTACGCTTATTTTTATTGATATTGCACTTTAATGGAAGATATTTTGCATGTTATTGGTTTTAGGTACAAGAGATGGAGTTTTGGAGAAAAAAAGAGTAAAAATAGAGCAAAATGGTGTCAAATGGATCAAATGAGAAAAAAGTGAACTAGCGTCTGGATGCCAGCTTCTTGCGCATAGACGCTAGACCCACTATGTGGAAACAAAGAGCCTGGTGCCATCGCATCACGATCTAAAGCTTAGGTGCTAAGCAGTTTATTCAGGCTTCTAGAAGGTTGGCACCTCGGCGTCACAGTCGGGCGCTTAGACAACATAACCGGTCGTTTTGTAAATTCAATGTATTGGACAAATTTTGAAGGGGCATCTGAGGTGACTCTTGCGAGATTTCAAAGGTTATAAAAAGAAGAGTATCTTTGTCCTTAGAGGTAGGCTAGAGGTGGGAGAAGAGAAGGAAGAAGGGAGAGATGGAGAAAAGTTTTAAGGGTTTAATATTTCCAACACTTAAGAGTGCAGGAGAAGAG
>NEWO01000486.1:276566-289497 GCA_003013225.1 Phalaenopsis aphrodite
TTTATTTTGTGTAAAGCCTAATGTAATTATGTCTTAAAAAGGATTAATTAGGTCTAATTGTTGTTCAGACCTAATTAGGTTTTATTTGTGTTAAGCCTAATGTAATTGAGGCTTAAAGATGATTAATTAGGTATAGTTTGGGGTTTAGACCTAATTAAGGTTTAATGATGTTAAGCCCTAATGTGATTAAGGTTTAAAGAGCGTTAATTAGGTTTAATTGTGGTTCAGCCCGAATTAGGACATAGTTATGTTAAGCCCTAATGTGATTAAAGCTTACAAGTGTTTAATTAGGTCTAATTGTGGTTTAGACCTAATTAGGGTTTTGGTTGAGTGTGGGTTCACCTGGATTAAAAGTAAATGTCTATGTGTTGTTTTAAACTGGATTCAAATCGTAACTTAAGTCTAAGTTGGTTAGACCTAAATTTCATGTGAGTTTGATCTCAACATCTAGGATTTTTACTTTAGGTCTATAGGGTTTAGACCAAAAAGTCCTGAGGAGATGACTAAACCCTATGTCAATTAGGGGTTGAGTTCACCCAAGATTTAGATTGGGGTTAGACCTAAGGGTTAGGATTTGGTCAATCCTACATGTGATTGAAGGCTAAGGTTCAAGCCTAAGAAGTTCGAGGGTTTAATATGTAAATTTGAAATTTATAATTTTTACCCTTGATAATGTCATTTTAAATTTTCTAATGGAAAAAAACTTTCATCTTAGAGTTTAAAATTGTCCTTACAAATATTTTAACCATTTTCAAATTTAATTCCCAATTTCTTAATTTTTTATAATTATTTTTTAGAATAAATACAAAATTTGATAGAAATTAGGAAATTGGACCCTAAGAAATTTTCCTAGCTTAGGAAAAATGAGAGAATGCTCCTAAGGACTTAAAGGCTTTTCCCCAAAATTTTTAGATTTTTTGAAATTATAAATAAATTTTAATAATTAAATTACTCCAGAGAGTAATTAATTAATTAAACATTAAATATAATCAATTAAATTTTGAGTTTACTTCCATAATTTTCTCCTCATTTTCCTGAATCTAGAGGTATTTTTGTCATATTCTTGTGATTTTTCTGTGTCAAGATATGAATTTTTGAAAATTTAATATATTTTCTAGAATTAATTAATAAAAAAATCCTATTTATCCAGTTATCCGATGCGGCGCAAGCTCGAACCTTGGATAGGCCAAACTTCCACGTGGCGCAGTTTAGTTGGATGAAATTTACCCGTGGATAGCCACGTGGCCAATGGTTTAATTAGTTTCATATGAGCAGATCAGTGGTCTGATCAAATCCTAACTGTTCATTTCTAATACATGGAAATGAACGATGTCGATTCATTGTCCCCGCGGGATATTTAAGTGGGTGAATTTAGTGTGTCAATTTTACAAATATTTTTTTTAATATTACAAAATACACACGGCAGATACAATAGCAAATATGCAAATTAATCACAACAAAATAACTTCAAATAAAATAGTTTTGCGTTAAAAATCTTTAAACTATCAAATCCCCTTTAAAAATATTGGAAGTGTACGTATCACTCAAGTAATAAAGGGTTGTAATGGATTCATAGATAACAATCCCACAGGGAAGTTGGAAATGCCTATGAATAAGTTCTTAAGATTATAATGTAAACTACAATTTGAAAAATACAAAAAGTAAAGTGCAAAGTTTGAATACTAAGTAACAAATGAATGCTAATTAAAATGCAGTTGAAGACAAAGTTAACTAATCTAAATGCTAAAATTTCAAAAGTAAATTTATGAAAATTAAAACTAAGATTCTGTGACGAAAAGTTCAATTTGTAGAAATCATCATTCCCCTTTACAATAAGTATATGGATTATGAAGAAATTAAAATTATTTTAAATTATATAAAAAAAATTGTTTTGAGCCAAATAGGAGCAATCATATTCTTTACCCTCTTCCGAGTGCATAAAGAATATTGACTAATCCAGAGTTTGGTCCCTAATTTCGTGGTTAGACTAGGAGGATACCGGCTGCCACTCCATAGCTCCCACTACTCCCTCCCCTAAGGGCTAACAATCTCGCATCAGTTTCCAATCAACTGAAACAATATGGGGATTTTAATTTTTCACCTTAAAATCTCTAATTCTGCATCCAACAAAGTATATTTCCTTATTTATTTGCACCCAAATCAATGGATGAAATACTCTCCCATGAAATCAAATATGATTCTCCCCATGTTATAGAAATCATAGCCCTTTCGGAACATATGTTTCTCAACTCATTTTAACATTTCAATTGGCTAGATCAAAAAGTAAATTAAGATCGGAGTTCAAATCATCATAAATTATTGAAAATTAAAACCATATAAAACAAAATCAATTCTTCATAAAACCATATCTCAAAGTAGGGATAAGAATAAAGAAGACTACTCAAAATTCATGAGAAGGATACAACAAAACACAGATTTGATATATAATAACAAGTTTACAAAACAAAAGAAACAAAAGACAACATATCTCACAATCCTTCTCAAGCAAACTCCTAGAAGTTCTCTTCAATCCTTTCTCTCTTTATAAGAACTCTCAAATTTCTCTTAGAAGTGTAATGAAGAAGAAATCTCTCATTTTCCCTATCCTCTTACAATCCTTGAAGAAAATCTTGAAGCCCTTGACTTTCTCTCTCTCTAACTCTCCTTCTTGCCTTCACACCACAGGAACACCTCTTCAAGCCCTAGACATCCATCCTTTTTATTAAAGGCTACCTCCCTCCAAAAAGAATTCAAAATTGCCTCCAAAATTATGTTCAAAAGTCAACTCTTTTGAATTCAAAAGACATGTTCATTGATCCAAGACACACATCCCTTCATAAAAGTACCTTTCAAAGTGTCTGATGTATTGAATTGCTACAAGGGGTGTTTAGAACAAGTGTCCCATTGAAAATTTTTGCAAAATTTGTTTCTAACCTCCTTAATCCTCAAAAAGTCATCCCTGGTGCATCATACGCTAATCTTGTGCATCATGCGCCAACTCTCTGCCATATTGCACATCTAGTGCCAATCTAGTGCATCATGCGCCAGTTTGCTAAAGACTGTGTTGTTTTGGGTTTTTGTGCATCTGGCACCAATCCGGCACATCTGGTAATAATTCGGCGCATTTGGTGCGAATCTGGCACATCATGCGCCAGAATTCAAAACTTCATTGTTTTGGCTCCAATTGAAAATTGATATACCTTCAACAAAAAAAATGAAAATTCCCTTCTTTAAAGTGCAATATCACCAAAAATAAGCATAAAATTTATACTTAAAATAACATATTATTTTGGTGTATCAGCTATTAATGGAAAACTATCCAATTTCAAATGTTAAGATCTTGCTTATTTCTCCATTGATTTGGATGAAATTTCTTCCTAATGCATCATCTCAATGAGGCAAATCACTTCATATGGTTAAATCCTTATGGATTGATTGTTCTCTTCAAAATGTTTGAAATTTGAGTGAAAACTAGTGTTTAAGGCTGTACTAAGCTTTGATGAGGTGAAGCCTCAATCAAATTTGATAGGAACGGTTGTTATGTCCTCACGAAGCTCCCTTTAAGTCAAATTTGGAGTGAAATCGCACCGAGCTTTATCCATGCTGAAACGACTCCACAGGTTGGTCAAGGGAGGGTTAGAGCTTATTGGAAGGCTTGATTTATTGGAACTTCCTCTTGTAGTATAGTGATGGTGTTGGGATGGTAAATTTAAGGAATTGAGGAGTTTTGTGTCAACCCCAAAAACTATCCTCATTTTCTAAAGAGGAGTTGGAGTTCTATAGTGAATTATAGGAGTCCAAATTATGGGGGATCAATTGCTTAGGTTATAGAGAACACTTTTTGTCTTAAGTTTCTCATGGATTGGGAATTGTAGGTTGGCCTTCTTCTTTTTGGAAGCCATGATCGAGCTAGGGTTTACTTAGGGAAGAAGGTAACAGGTTTATGATGACTGTGGATAAGTTTTATGGCTGAAGATTATCATGGAAGGGCCTCCCAAGGTGATATCCATAATGAGTTCCCATTAGAATGAAGATTGAACCTTTGTTTTGGCTACCTTCCATTGGATTGTTTCGGAGGTGGATAAGGCTATTCAAAATGGTTTAAATTAGCTTCCCTCATATGAATTTATTGACCATTTAATGAATTTTTGGATGAGAAGACACATATGCTTCTCATTCCCAATTTTCATATTTTGATCATGATGAACCTAATTATGTGTGGGATAAGGGTTTAGATGGGTCCTTCTCTCATTGGATGAATATGGAGGTGAGTGATGATCTCACCACATCTTCACTCCATATTTTATGAAGGAATGAAAAATACCTCTTTTCTTCATGATGGTCTCATAATGGATTTTGCCTTGAGTCAAAGGTCATGACTAATGTCATTCATGAATGTTTGTCATGTCATGGTGTGTTTCATGGGTCATGGGTGACCCATTAGCAATTTGTCATGTAGTGAATTTAAGGTTTAAGTATAAAACATGATTTTTAGGGTGGTCATGGGTTTGCCATGCCATGGGGTTTAACCATGATTTTAAACTTAAATCCTAGGTCTAGTACTTCTTAATTTCACTATCTTCAATTAAATAAATAATTATTTTATTAAAATAATAAAATATTTTAATGAAAAGACCAAATTTTGACAAAAAAATGTTAAGGTTGACTAAGTTTGACCAACTTGACCATGGCTGACCAATTTAGGTTTAGGGTTTGACTTACTTGACCATGTCATGGTTAGTTTAGTCATGGGGTCATTAGATTTGGTGGTTGACTTGGATTTAACCAAGGTTGACCAAGATGGCCAAATTGACCATATGATGACCATTTGGGTCTATTGTTGACCTAATGGTTAATGTGGTGACGATGAGGTTCAAAATTGATCATTTTGACCAATGTTTGGTCAATGTGGTCAAAATGGTCCATGGTTGATTAAATGTTCCAATTTGACTAATTTGGTGTTTAGGTTGACCAAATTGTCATACTAGACCAATTTTGTTTTTAAAGTTGACCAAATGGGATAATTTGACCAAAGTTGACCAATTTTGACCAGTTTGACCAAAGTTGATTGATTTGGCCAAATTTGACCTATTGGGTCAATTGGATGTCTTTTTTTGACCAAATGATCATTGTGGTAACCATGGGTCAGCGTTTGTCATTACTGATCTTATCATTTTGGGATATCATCCTGGTTTGAACCAAAGAAGGGGATATTGGGAGTCAATTTTAATTTTTAGGGTTTTTAAGACCCTAGATATGTTGGTAAACCTTCTCCTATGGGTGAACTTAGTAATCTTGATGATCATTTTCAAATCTTTCTGAAGATAATGAGTCAGTATGAGTGATTCAAGATATATCTTATCTCTGGGTGCAATTTCAGGGTCCTAACAAAAGTGAGGTCAACAATGAGGGAAAGCAGATTATACCAAACAATATCGGGCAGCTCGTTTAGCCGATCTAAAGTAGTCAGTCGAGCTAGTAAGCATATAAAACTAATTATTTTAATTGCATAATTTTAAAAATGTGTATATGCAATGTAAAATACCCAATCATATGCTAATGAAAAGTCAAAAAGATCATAGTGATCTAACATAGGTCCAAGGATGTGATGAAGTCATAGTTACCATCTGTTCCACATTGTAATAGAGGGCCTACTTTTAATTATTCAAGCATGAAGGGAATTTTCCATGAGAAATGAAACCTTAAACCGTCATAATCTAGGAAATGAGAATCAAAAGCTTTTCTCATTCTCTTGATCGAAGTGGCTTCAATGCATTTATCAAGTGATGAAGCTACTAAAAAATCACGAGATTATCATGCTCCCAAGGCAAATAGGTCAATGTCCTATGCATTAAGGGGGATAACTCTTAGCTTCATAGGGGTAAATCAATGAAAAGCTTTCTAAACTAGTGGTTTCCTCTAACAAAAAATAGTAACCCTAATTATTCTATCATCGAGACTTATGGAGATATCTAAAAAGAAAATTACAAGGGATTTAGGAAATTATAACTTCATGATCGTTAGAGTAGAGTGCTCCCAGTTTGCTTGAAGCTTCTACTTCACTCCAATGATGATGTCTCTGTGCTTCCCTAAAGTTTGAATAAGCTTTCCTCTTTAAGGAAGAAGACCAAAGCAGCTCCAAGCAGATTCCCCCTTTCCTCTACTTTCCAAGAAGAAGAATGTAGAAGAGTAAGATAAAATGAGAAATTCACCAAAATTCTCCTCTTCCAGCTCTCTCCAATTCTCATTGACTCCTTCCTAGACTAAAATGATGCTCCTCTTTCTTCCTACGATGTTTTGAGCTTAGCCATACTACTCTGGTTCAATCCTAAGGTTAACGGTCTCCTAGCTGCACTTCCATTGGACAATAATTCATAAATAGGATGAAAAATCTTATCATTTGTCTATTCCCAAAAATGGTAAAATAACCTGGTTAGACATGCTCTTTATCAAGTAGTTAATGATGGATTTTCAGGGATGAATAGTGTAAAATGTGCAAACAAGATGAGATGGAGTGGTCACAATTAGAATACAGTGCGGCCATGCCACATTAAAAGCATCAGAGATGGGGTTTTGGCATGGTCACACATCAAAGCTATGTAAATATGCTAAGCTCTCTATCTAGTGGCATGGTCTCACCATCTCTGTGTTTGATCATGCTTGTTGATCCCTATATTTTTTATATATAAGGATTTATGAAGTTGACACCAGTACTTGAAAATTTTAATACTCGACAATGGTGCCAAAAACTAAATCCAAAGCAAAGTAAGATTTTATACGTATCATTATCAACTAATATTGGGCTTTCTGATTAAGCCCCGAATATCGATCCCACAAAGATCGAGGTTAATCACAGCGGCTTTCAAGAGAAGTTCTAGTCTAGAATAACACATCCTAGCTTGGATGGTTGATAAAGGTTTGATTTTGATTATATCCTACAATTATCACTACAATACTACTTCTACTTCTAAACTAAAATACTTATTTTAAATCATAAAGTGGAGTTTAATATATTAAAAGTACTCTTCCTCATGCAATGAAATTAGTGACATGTGTAAAAGTAAAACAAGTTGTGAGAGAGATTGTGAAAAATAAGAGCAATTATATTATTTACTCTTACTAGAGATCCTATAAAGACTATTGACTAATTCATTGTTTAAGAATCCTAAAGACTGGTTAAGCATGAGAGATACTAGCTCACACTGTAGAGTCCCTTATCTTCTCACCTGAAGGCTAGCATCTAGTATTAAGACCTAAAACTAAGAACCAAATTAGGGGGCTTTAGCCTGTCACTCTAAAGTCTTTTAATTCTACACCCATCAAAGAATATCTCCCAATTTATTTGCACTCAACCATATGGACTACATTCTTATCCATATAATCTCAAGTGATTCTAACATCTAGTATCAAGACCTAAAACTAAGAACCAAATTAGGGGGCTTTAGCCTGTCACTCTAAAGTCTTTTAATTCTACACCCATCAAAGTATATCTCCCAATTTATTTGCACCCAACCATATGAACTACATTCTTATCCATATAATCTCATGTGATTCTACCACAGTTAATTGAGACAATACCATCACGGGTCTTACATGTTCTCACAACAGATTTTAACATGCAAGTTGATCAAGTTTACATGTAAATGAAGAACAATGTAAAATCATCACAATATATTCTCACTCTACTCAATTCTATATTCTACACATGTGTACTAATTTATTATAAGAGGGAAGAGTAAAGAAAACTACTCACTACACATGGAGAAATAATAAGAACTTTTCTTTGAATAAGACTTTGAAACCATACAAAAAAGTACTAAATTTAAATCAAAATACAATGAAAATACATATCTCTGATGGAAATCAAACTCTCCTTGTATAGCCAAAGCAGTCTTCTTACAATCCTCTCCAAGAAAAAAGTGAAAAGAAAAGAAGAAATCTCTCACTCTCTCTCTTTATCACTCGCCTTGTTGCCCCACTTTGGTCTCACACCCAAGCCTTCTTCCCCTCTTCCAATTGATTCAGGATTCCAAAAGTCAGTTTTTAAAATCACTTCCAAGCCTTATTTATAGATTCTCAAGAGATTCTTAAGTGTCTCTTCAAAAATGTCCACATTCATTGAATCTTCCAAATGGTACCTCAAGTGCCTCTTCAAACCTTCTTATAACCAACCTAAATTCTTCTAGAAAGTCCTTTTTATCGATGACATACACTTAGGTGCCTAGTTTTGGCCCCCATTGCTCCGGTGTGCCCCGATTCGACCTGATTTGCTCTGATTTGCTCCATTTTGTCCATTTTTGTTCCTTTTGTTCCAATCACTCCAAATTCTTCAATTCATGTACCTAAAACAAAAAACACAAAAAAAACATACCTTTAAAGTGCAATATCTTTATAAAATATGGCATAAAAAATAATACATTTTTAGGCACATCACCTGTTAAAAATTATCACAAGTCTCTACCAAGCTTAGGAGAGGCCACACACAATTTGGGAGTGGTCACACCACCCTACTAGGTGCTGCAACCTAGGTTGGATTAGAGCATTTCTACACTCATTCGAGTGTGGTCAGACCAAGGGCAAGGTGTGGCCACTCCCATTCTAGGCATGGTCACGTTGGGTCCTATCGTCCTCGGTCCCTCGGGGTGCATGTCTGACAGGTTCTATGACTTGTTCAAACCACAAAGAGCTATAATTGAAAGAATACAATCTTCAAACATTTAAAATGAAAATCACATAAATCCAGTATAGGAATTACTAGCAGTCAATGGTAAGATTTTTTTGGGCAAGGCTGAACAGATACCGATCTTGATTTTGTGCTCAAGATACGCACCAATAGGTTTAGTCAGACTTTTTGGACTACAAGAGATTGAACACAATACATTTAATTCAAGTGGACATCCTACACAAATAACATTAAAAATTGACGCCAACAAAAAAAAAACTTGAAAAATTGCATTCCTTTCGATGTTACACCTTAAAAATTTTGCCCTTCAAACAATTAGTCGTATGCATCATGCCAATTAAAAAATGAACTCGGTAAGAACTCACCTTCTTGAATTACTTAGCACATTTGATTAACGATATTACCATGACTTTGACAAAAAGTATTGTAGAAACTTAGGGATGCATGGGAAGAGAGACAGAGGAAGATAGAGAGAGAGAGAGAGAGAGAGAGAGAGCTTGCAATCATAAAGGGATAACGAAAATTAACAAAGAGTTGAAGGGTATTTATATAGTGGATGTGATTTCTAAGGCAAATATCGTAATTATCGTAAATGACCAAATTTTGAAATAATTTTTTCTTATCATTACAATCACCAAGCTTTATTCACATTCTAAAAATACTAAAAAGGTTATAAGTATGTGTAGAAAGAAGTGATTAAATGAAAATGAAGCACATCATCATACCAATTATATGAACTTGGAATGAAAAATATAATGTAATATTCATAGTAAAATATACTAATTAAGTTATATTTTTGTTACATCTAAATAAGAGAGACATCACGGATACTATCCACTTACAAAAAATTATAAGTTGGCTCTAATATTACAATAGGTGAGAAAGCCCCAACCCTGACCAACATCCATAAAATGAACTTGTCTCTCACCAAAAAGTAGCTCAAGTTTGAAGACTTCATAAAGCCATCAGTGAATTTTAACTTGGCCTTCAAGTCTTGAGTTTCTTTACACATGAAGGTGGTGAGTTTCCTAAAGGAAATGGATGAGTGCTCCTCTTCCTTCGAAAGAGTAAGCCTCTTCATCATATTCTTATTACTTGCCAAAGCACTATAGAATTGATCTTTAAGAATGCATTAATGAACCCACTTAGAAGTCAAGGATGAACTTAACTAGATAATCTCATCACCAAAATCTTTAGTTTAAAGGTTAATTTTGAACCACAAAAATAGAAGATGTTGGGGGACCGGTGCCACAAGTCCTTTAAATATGTTCATGGGGTATATCCCTTTTAGTGCTCACACTATCTACTATCACTGAGGAGCCCCTCAAATAATCTTACCACCATGCTCCTTCTTTTTAAATCCATGATGCCTCACTAAATTTGAATTAGATTTATTCATTGAATAGTCAAAAAGTGAATTCTCTATGCTAAAAAAACTATTAAAGAGAATCTTAACAAGTCACTGCTTTAAATGTTTTACTCTATGGTAGGAGTTAGAGGCCAAATCTTTTGAAATTATGACATCTAGCTTTTCTAGTCAAAAGCTTGAAACCTCACTCATATTTTGTTAAGCCATGGACTCATAAGGAGTTGTAAGAATATAGTTCCGTGAAGTAATTTTTTAAAGGTGAAAATTGATCAGCCTAATCATTAGGTAGACTTTATTGCTTAGATTTTCCTAGTGGATATTCTTAGACACTTTTTGATCCAAGCTAGTAAAATAAAAACTTGAATAAATAATTAATTTTTGTTTTATTATGTTCTTTGCTTCTTCATGATTGAATTATTTAAGTTGGAGAAATCAAGTAGGCAACTAGACTAGCTATGGTAATGTTAGACATGGGATGATTAACAAACATCGTGGTAAGAGGTAGCTAACTGGAATTAAGTGCAGAATCCACCCTTATCCCACTCACACTAATTACTTTTTACAATAATCTTTTATCTTACCTCAAATTTAATTAGCTCTTTTCTATTCATCCATTTCTAGAACCAATTTGCACTCACTAAGAATGTCTTAGCCTAATATATGATTAGTGATATTCAAATTTTTTGGTGGATGAAACTCCGTCATCTCATGCAAATTAAGGCAATCCTAATGAAGAAAATCTAAAAAAAAGAAAATGTCACACCTATATTTATTGACAAGTTTGACCATTGATGTGCATTTAGATTACATCAATGCCACTATTAAAGTGGTAAATGAAAGCATTACTCCGATGCAAAAAGAAAATAAGAAAATAAAATCTATTACTTTCTCTTCATTGATCCATTAAAATAATAAATATCATACATAATTCACTTTTTTTTTTATGACACTCCTTAAAGATATTAGAAAATCATAGAACTAAATATTTATACAATTATGTAGCGAGCCAAGAGAACTAGACAAATGTGTCATGATTTAGGAAAGACGAGGTCTGAAATCACTTGCCCAACTCAAAGGGGATTTTCCCATCTAAAAGAACACTCACCATGCTTAAAAGGCACTCACATAATTATAAAGGCACTCTTCCAAGGAATAAATAAATTGCTCATTCAAAGATGGTGACTCCACCCATTCTATCAAAATAACAATCTAGAGTTCTCACCTTTGAAAACTACCCACAAGTTTTAATCTAGGCTATCAATACATTGTTTATGCGAACATTTATTTTTTTATTGGATTAAAGTACAATATATCCTGTAACCCTAAAAAAAATCTTATAATTATAAAATTGGAGACCCATTTTCTACATCAAACAAAAAAGAGTGTGTATAGCATTATGTTTTTGTGGAGAATAAAATTTCTCAAAGAATTTTTCTTTTTTTCTTTTTTTGGTCAAATGTAATTATTCATGAAAATATTATAATCTTAAGGGTTTGTCTATTATTGAAGTTAAGATGTGATTTTTGCGAGATTTAACATAAATCCTCCCAGATTGTCATTTTGGACATCATCTAACTCTTGATTTAATAAATCCAAATTTTGCCCTTTTATGACATAAAAATCAAAATTTTCATATATGACTGTTGAGCTGATATATTAAATCCAAGAATTGCGAAGTAGAAGAAATGGAGTTGGGAATAAGAAGTCGGCTTTCCTTTTTCAAAGCTTTAGGATAGGAGAAGAATAGAAGGAATAGAAAGATGGGAGTTTTAGTGTTCCTCGTACGCCGCAATTTTGTCGCGGTTACAGGACGAAGCAGAGGGGAAGGAAGATAAAAATGGGAGTTTCATTGTTCTTCGTACGATCATTTTAGTTGTTTTTGCACTCCATGATTTTGTTGAGGATTTGGATAAGGAGAGAAGCAGAAGGAAAAGGAAGGAGAGAGGTAGATGGCTTTTTAGAATGAAAAATTATTACATATATTCACCTTAAGAAAAATTGGATGCGGTGGCCTAATTAAAACTCCAATTAGGTAGTTTTTTCGATTGGAGGCCGTACCTACAACCTTCGGATGGAAAAATGGCTCTTTTAGAGGGTTATTTTTTTCCTCAGGGCTCCGGACGGTTCTATATGTCCGTAGTTCATTTAAATTCGACCACGTGGAAATGCAGGCCGTGTTGAAGCCCGACCCAGCCTGATGTTCCCGCGCCCTTTCGAGTATCCTGCCTTTTAAAGTGTCGAGAAATACATTTCAAAAATACATTTTATGAATTTTTCAGTTAGGGTTTTTGTCGTTCGCTCTGCTATGGTTTCACATTTTCTTCGTTTGATAGCTTCAAAATTATAACATGATGGAGTTAGATGATCCAAAGAATACGCAGGCCAAAGAGCCAATAAGAATACAATCAGAAGAGGCAGAGAGCACAAACATTGAACAGCCAACAAAGCTAAAGAAATAAAGGAAGAAGAAGGAGGCGAAGAGGATGAAGGAGGGCACTTAAGGGGAAAACTTGTCCTGGTAATTGTCATTTTTTTCCTGCTATTTTTTTCATATTATAAGTTATGCTTTGTCGTTTAGTTATCTTAGAGGGTACACGGTTTAGTGTTGATGGTTTTTGGAGGTACTTTCAGCTTATTTTTGGGTTATTCATGGTTTATTAGGGAATTTATTCCTGGGTTATTGTTATACTATTATTGGGTTATTCTTGTGTTACTCCAAAGTTTAGTAATTATTGGCAACCATTTACTCATTCGCATGTTATTTTTAGGTTTTTCGTGGGTTATTTATAGGTTATTTGTTGGGTTATTTTTAGGTTATTCGTCGATTTTTTTGCAGTTTATTCCCCGGTTATTTTTAGGTTATTTTCAGTTTTTTTTAG